>CM038147.1:24606511-24769212 GCA_021437245.1 Aegilops speltoides
TAAACAAAACTAGGGATAGCTAGCAGGTATTTTCTAAAGGTTCAAAAAGAAGGTATTTCAAAAGGGCTTTGGCAAAGGAGGTTCACCTTGCCTGCTTTCCTTGTCCTCCGTTCATCGATATCCTATACTGGATACCTTTGCCTTTTCCGAGTGGAGGCAGTAGGCTATTCTCGTTCTTAGCTTTATACGCCGAAACATGCCATTGCGAGGCTCGTAGGCGTAATTCAGATTCAGATTTGTTATTGGCGACGTAATTTCCTTACTACGCCTATCGTCAGAGGAATATCTCTAAATAGGAATCGTAGTCCTCGTATGTACATCTTTCATTGTGATAAAGCACCTATGCCGCTAGAAATAGTAGCGCCTTAAAGAAGGCGCCCAGGTTCTTTTTCCCTGGTTTGTATCGAGCTGACCATCGATAATAGGCAAAATGAAACATTTGGTGTGTTTTAATTCATTCTCAATCTTGTTTCCCCTTGCGCCCGAGGGAAATAAAGGGAAATCACTGATTCATTTGGAGCTGTTTTCTAACTGACTCATTGACATGAGAGATTGGATGCGATGCGCCACCACTCGTACTACAGCGGACAAAGGTCACTGCAAACGACCGCTCCACAATGGAACTGGCACTACTGTTTGCCCTAAGGGCCGACCCACCTTTTCAGAGAAAGCAGACACATGACATCACTATATTACGATTTTCGAGATAAGAAAGTGGAGAATGCACTCTTCCCTTTTTTTTACATTTTAAACTCATGTTCATGGTCTGTTTTATTCCCAATTGTTGCCCGTGTGAAAAGAAAGAAGAGAAATTGGGCCATGTTTCCCGAGAGAGACTGCCTTCTCTCGTGCCAGCAGTCTTATACTTATAGTCGATCGCTCTATGACGATCTCGACCTCTTTCCTGGCTCTGCTTGCTCGCTCACGCCCGACCAATTCAGTCAAAATCGAAAAAACGATGTTTCCTTGAAAAAGTATAAGAAATAGTAGTAGTAGTCAAAAAGTGCACTTTTTCCATATATTTCGATTTATAGGGATCCCTATCTTTATCTCTATCCACAGAGATACCTATCTATATAGAGAGAGATTTTTCTCCAAATTGATCTAGACTATCCTCTATCCGGATAGATATGTCCCTATGAGCGACTAGGCCGATCTTTTTTTATATGTTTTGGCCACGTCCGTTTCCGCTCCGAAGAGGAAGGTTTGGATCTTTCAATCTTATGTCGTGAGGGATGTGACCTATGTTAGGTCCATAAGATACCACAGCTTTTAGTGTTCTATGATTCACCTCCGAATAATGAGTAGGTAGTTCGATCCTTTTGATTCTTATCTTCCTAGTAAACGGGGATCCGGAGCAATAGGTCGAATTACTATATAAAGAAGACTTTTCTACAAAAGGACTTATTGTTCGAGTAGGAAGATTTCGGTTTTTCTCCTTCCCTCTTTTCAATAAGAAGAAGTATTTGAAATGAAACAAATTCCTCTTCATTCTGTTGTGCTCAGCGAAGGAACTGCCTAAGCATACTTTTGCGGATCCAAACTTCTTTGTTCTTTCAAAGTCTTCTTCTTGCATATAAGAACGCAACTTTTGCAATTCCTTGGATTTGAGTAGTAAGCGGCATCCCTCCGAGTTGTGAGTAAGCGGAACCATTCTTTTTTGTTCTTCTCCGATTCTGGCCGGTAGGAATTTGCCTCTTCTTTTTCCAACTGATATGGCCGATAGGAATTTGCCTATGATTTTTCCAACTGATATGTCGATATAGAAAGATCTCCTTATTTCAAAACCGCGGGTTCTCGCGTCATTTTCTTTAAAAGATATTAGATCACCGTGGGAAACTTTCAAATGAGTAATGGTTACCAGTCCATTATTCAAACAAACCCTTCGATGACTTATCGGCTGCCTTGCTTCGGAAGAGTGTCACTAAAATGGAGACGAACCGGAATCACGTCCGATCTTGTTTCTTGATTGAGTAAAAAAGGGATATATGAAGTTCGTTCTCTTCCTCTGTGCATCTCCCTTATGGGTAAATCCCCATAATAAAGAGACAACTTTCGTGTAGTTTGTGATTTGATGTTACTGTTTCGATTTTCTCTCCGAGAAAGATTTCTTTTAATGGATCTCCTCTTGTTCCTCAATCTTCGGAGAATACGGCGTTGGATTAGAGAAAGTTCTCTGTTCCGAACATTTCCTGGAAGTAGACGACACGTTTTAAATCTTAATGCTGGCATGGCATATTTCGTTGAATCAGTCTTTTTCGCCACATCGCGTATAAAGGGAATCGAACCCAACTCTTCCACGAACCCCCCACGAATGGCCCTCCCTTAATTCAATGAACTATGAGAATTCCTTTTTTCGTTTTTTTCTTTTCAGTTCTCATAAGTCCTTGATATACTAGCAGAAACTCAATACTTGACCGACTGCGTCACAGTGCTCAGGTAAAGTGGCAGTGGTTGAAAGCGAGCGGAACGTCAGTGTGTTTTCGTGCGTTACGATAGTAGTGGTGAAAGAAAATCCAATTCAAATATCTCAACGTAAAAGGAAAATCGTTTCACTTTGAAAGGAAAGCTAGCTATATGAGATCGAAATCACTCTATCTACGATATTCATTGCACCATGATTGAAGGACAATGAGGGGCAGGGTATATTCCCTTTCTTCCGATCGATTGAGCTCAAAGGCAAAAGGCACTAAAGATGTTTAAGATGTTTCATCAGAATTGCTATTGACATCGACTCGTCCGAGAGATTAGCAAGCACCTCGGGGTTGTGAGAAATCCATCCCCAAAACCCGAATTGGATCTATTGTTTTCACTTTCTTTCCCAAACAATGTATCTGTTGATACCGAATTGCTTATATTGCTCGCCCTAAGATGGAAAATGCGATAGAACCCACTTTACATACCTCCATAGGAGGAGATCCCTTAGAAGAGAGTGAAACAGGCAGTACAGCAATTCACAAGCCATAGAGAACGAAACTCGGAAGAAGATCTAGTTTCAAGTCAGCTAGGAAGACCTCTTTCTTAAATTAAAGGGAAGGGGTCCACATAAGCCCCAATTATTCCCTAGCTTGTTAATCCAACATATCAGTTGGCGTGTCTGAATAAGAAAGAGTTGGGCGATGGTTTTAGAAAACCCGAAACTAGCCATGCCCTAAAGAAAGTGAATTCCAATCTACGTGAATCACGAAAGAAGCAAAGCCGGTCAAAGAATCGATTATATGCCTTCTCTTTCCATAAGACCGATGGCCTTAGTAACGAACGCATGTATGAATAGAAGACAGAGCGAGGGGATATGTCACGAGCAAAAGGGATGAACAACTACCCCTGTATACGTAGCTTTGTGTAACAGGGGGAACGACTGTTGAGTCAAAAAGCTGAGTGAGAAGGAAGCAAAGGATCGGTTGTGGCGGGATACGAAGTGCTCTGCTAAGCCAATACGAATGTTTACATACGAACCCACGCCAATACATACGAGTAGTAGGGGTATGGAAATTCTCATCAATTAAAGGTTAGGGCTCGGTTTCCGGTTGACTTTTCGAATCCTATCCTCTGTTTCTGGTTAAACCAATTAAATAGGAGTATCCACCCAACTTTCATATGCTATTGTTCCTATACGCTAACGGGTTCATCTTTATAGGCAATGATTTCATTTGTATTCCAATTGCACGATACCCCATCGCTTTGTTTACCATCCCTATCGTCTCGAATAAGGTTTCCTAGCCTAGCCCATCTCGGTGTCAGCTACCGAAAGAGAAAATTGGTCTAAGGGCAGCATCTACTCGTTCATCGCTTGCCTCACGGAGTTGGAGGAATGAATTGGTCTAAGGGCAGCATCTACTCGTTCATCGATACACTATATTTTTATGTTTGTAATTTTACAAAACATAAAATATTTTTTATGACGATTATATATTTCTTACGGTCTCTTTTTATGTCGAAAATAAGACAAAACTTACGAAACGTAAAATTACGGTGTATTGATGGTAAAATAGAGGGGGTGAAGAATAACTATTCCTCACCCAGGGTGACGAATAGACAATCCCTATATATACCGATGGGAGGGTTCGATCTCATAACCTGCCAACCGGCCACGCACAGTTTGTCCAACTGACCCAGCTAGAGATATGAGAGATTTTTTTTCTCCCGTTGCAACGCACGGGCCTTTTTGCTAGTCTGACTCATACGTATACTACTATGACACGCCTCAGTGCAACTCTAGCCGGACTAGTATTCACACCCCTACACCTGGACTAGGAAACTAACTCAAACCTACCTAATCCTAGCAACACATGTTTGGATTATCCAACAAGCTGGTCAGTTTCCTCTAATATCTGAATTAGTGCTGCCATGGCAACAAAAGGTTGTAATCTATGATATATTTAGCTAAATAGATGATGCTTGGTTGATAAAACTAAGTTGCATTCTGATTTTGAGTAAGCACCGGGAGAGCTAAACAGATTGTGTAAACATTGTTGGTGAAATATGAGTTGGTATATATTGAGCCCTACATCGAAGAAACTGGACAAGGAAACATGGCATGCAGCAAGTATGATGACAGGGTACATAACTCATGAACACCAGCATTAGTTAGGTTTATTTTGAGGTGCGGGAGATATGACTAGTTCCTCTTCCACTTCAAAGTAGTTAAGGGCCATGTGTGAGGTTTGAAGCTTAGCTCACATGTCCTTTGTTTTATGGCTATTAGTTACAGCCCTTGGAGGCATGTAGAAGCAACATAAGCCGTCTGTTAAAGATTAACTTATGATATGCAATAGTGATACCTCTATAGAACACCAGACTACGTTTTTGTTTCATGGGTACACTGAATTAAGTTAACAACACGTTCTTTAGTGATAATTGAGCTTAACCTACCCCCCTAAATATTACTGAAATTAACTCCATGCATTATCTTGATTTGTTCTTTTTCTACTCATCGGCGAGTGTTAATGGTGAACAAGCATAGTAGTGTAAGGAGCAATGGGTTGTGGTGGTGCTGCAGTAGTAGCTCGGGTGTTTACTCTGCTGAATACACCTGCGGATTAAATGTCATGGGTAAGCAGTACGGAGTTCCTAGTTTCGAAATGAAACAAAATACACTACCTCCTCACATGCAAGTGCCCCAAGCCTAGTCTGCCTAGTTCGAAATCATTTGAGTTACGAAATTTTATGACTCAGTCTTTAAGCTAGTTTACAAGATGGATTTATGAATGTTGATGCCTCGGTGTAGAAGCTAGTGGTATTCTCGGAGGGGCTCATAACAGCCTGACAATTGACAAGTACTATGTCGATAGTGATGGAGAGGATTGTTCAGTTGCCATTACCATGGTCCAAGGATACTAGGAGAATAAATCGTGGCATACATGTATGACCATGAGTCGAAGATTATACTCACTAACTAGGAAGTTGTCGAGTCACAAATTGAAAGTAGGTGTAGGTATGAGTTATCACTAGTGGCTAGCTATGACTTTGTTTTGAGGGGGTGGCTAGCTGTGACTTTGTTGGTCGTTTGATTGTTTCTTGGCCAGTCTCATGATTGTAAAACATGCACAAATTGTAGGCGCATAGTTTAACACCCCCACCCACCCCCAATTATAACTTGCTTGACAAAATCTCAACTATATAAAGATCTGCAGCATCATAGATTATTGCTCATCTTTCTTTTACTTCTTGAATACAAAGGTCGGATGTTATTCTTTTTTCCAGTTGACACGCTAGTACTTACCCAAATGGATACATCTCAAATGGATACGTGTATTGGACCATGTAAGGCTTGATCCAAGGTTTCGTACGCATGGACAGTATAGTCCTACCTATCTAGTAGTAGTTCACAAAAGTGTACATAATTGTTCAGTCTGAGAATGTTGCTAGTCTTTTTTGCATTCTTCATTTTAATTTTTCACAGATGATTTCTTCCTAGATTATCATCATAGTTTTGATGGATTTAGGGAACGTAATGGTTGGGTCATATGACTCATTCTATGAGGAGCCCCACATTGTCGCACAAGTGGGCACCTTGTATGAAAGAAATTTCCCCCACATAGACATAATGGGTCTGGACACTGCCTATGTGATACTAATAGGAAGCAGGAACCTCTACTTCCTTTCCCTCTTGAATAAGGAAAGAGACTTGTATTACTTGTTTAGGATATGGAGCATTTTTTCAGGACTAGAAGAGAGCCCGACTTCAGGAACACAGTTTGTCCCTAAACAAGCTAAGTGAGTAAATGTCATCTTTTTTCCAAAGTTTTGAACTCTTTAAAGATAGCTGTCACCTTTCCAGTTCGGATATAAAATCCATTCAGTTGCCTCTAGTATCTCAAATGGCACCATGACAAACACCATTATAGATACAATACCTAGCTAAAGATGATACTTGGTAGACAAAAGTTGCATTCTGATTCCTGGGTGAGTAAGCAACGGGCTAAAGGGATAGCGCAAACAACCATGGCAAAACTAAGAGGGTATATATATATTGAGCCCATAACTAAAGAAATTTAAACAGAAAATGAAAACATGTGGCAAGTGTGACACTCAGTTACACAACTCATGACCAGTAGCCCCTAGTTAGGTTTGTTTTGAGGGGTGGAAGATATGAGAGGGTATGCAGTTTTTACAAGGGATGGTAATGTTTTCTCTTGTGAATGTTAAGAATTTGATTCTCCCTCCATATCAAAATATAAGACGTTCTTTGACACTATACATCTTATATTTTGATACAGAGGGAGTAAATCATTGTGGGGATCGTAATGCTGTCCAACTACAACCAAAACTTAATTTGCCATTTTCTTGGGGGTGGCTTCATAATTAACGCTTCAGGCCCGGAAAGCATAGCGCTCGTGCGGCCGTCGCGCAGGCCCTGTCCCATTTATGGCTGGTTTGCTCGCTGTCTAGGTTGGACCACCCGATTTGCTTGCTCCTTGATTTCCCACGCGTGCTCTCGCCCGCCTTGCTTTATTTCTTGCTTTTCTTTTTGTAGTGTTGCTCTGTTATTTAAGAAAATAAAAACGGGTATCAATATTTAAAATAAAAACATTCACAAATTTGAAAAGGATACAAAATTTTGAAAAGTTCATGAATTTGAAAATATTTAATGGATTTGAATTTTTTTTCTTAGATTTGAAAAACTTTCACAGATTTGACAAAAATTTGAATTTAAATATATTTCCTGAAATTGAATAAATGTTCACAAATATTAAAATATTCAAAAATTTGAAAACAGTTTGTAGATATAAAAAAGTTCATGAATTAAAAACATTAATACTAAATTCCATGAAATTCAAAAATGTTCCCAAATTTGGAGGAGTTTGGGAATTTGAAAAGATTTCATGAATTCGATAAAAATTCATAGAATTGAAAAGTTGTAAATTTTAAAAAGTCCATGAAGTTGAAGAAAGATCAAATTATTTTGAAACATAAAAACCAGAAATAAAAAGACCAACCAAAAGCTTCTAGAAGCTTCCCAAAACCATAAATAGATCAACACCAAAATAGGAAAAGAAAATTTTAAAAATTTGAAAAGACAAAAAAAACAAAAACTTAATAGGCAACCAACCAACAAAACCAGAGTGAAAACAGAGAAAATTAGCTCAAAAAAAAACAGAAGCGACCTTTAGGAGGTTGCCAAAACCAGTGTAATCATACAAACTGCAAAATGAAATAACACAAAAAAATGGTTAACAATTTAACCATGGCTAATAAACAAATTTAATTAACAGATAGGTTTACTATTTTAGTTCACATATAAGCTTAGTTTTTCTATTCTCAGAAATGTTAACATATAAATACTTTTTTAGTTAACATATAAGCATTGCTTTGTTTTAGTTAACATATAAACAAAGCTTTGTTTTAGTTAACATATAAACAAAGCTTTTATTTACCCTTAGCCCTAGTCAACAATTCAAATAAACACAATTACTACAAATCAAACATATTATGAATAAACTAAGAATATGACAACAAAGCATAATGATAGTATACAATGTAAATAACTATCTCAATGCAACCGTAATTACAGAGTGGGTAGTTAACCCTATGATAGCAAACTGATGTTTTGTATTTTCAGAGAAGTAGTTAACAGAATAATGTTGCTCTGCTCTAGTTAGGTAACACCTGATCCCAATTTGGACTCAGAAATAACAATGTAATTCATATAAAGCAGTAGCAATTAGAGTGCTAAACATGAAGGCAATAAACCCTAACCCTAACCCCCAATTTGAGTTAGCAAAAATGGGAGAGTGGAGAACTTACAGCAGACCACCGATGCCATGAGTCCACTGATGGGCGGTGCTAGGGTTGGCCACCCAAATTCGCGCCATCCGCATCCTCTGCTCCATCGACAACGTCGGCTCCGCAAAATCGTCGTCGTCGCTATTGTACTCCAAGGTGGAGAAGCCGCCGTTGCCACCATCATCGCCCCGGCCTCGCCACCTGCCGGAGTCGCCGACGCCATCGTTTCCTAGGCACAGGAGCCGCAGGCGAGAGGAGGTGCGAGGGAGGAGCAGCCGCGAGGGAGAGGAGGTGCGAGGGAGGAGCAGGCGCGGGGGAGAGGAGAGAGCCTAAGCAGTTCGAGACATGGCTGCGGCGGCATGGTGTGGCGGCCGGCGGGGCGGGCGGGGAGGCAGGCGGCGGCGAGGGAGCGAGGAGGAGGAAGAAGGCAGAGTAGGGGTCGGGGTCTGGCTCGACCGCACCAGTCGCGCCTAAATGGTTCGACCCGGGCCTCGTCCGAGTCAGTGCGCGGGCACGCGCTCACTGGCCAGCGTGGCACCTGACGAGCGGGCCCAACCGGTCAGATTCCATGTCAATACGTATAAAACGCACTTTTATCCTCTTTTGCAACGTCTCGCCCCAAACTTGGTACTGACAGTAAAAATTACCAATCTTGGTACCAATCTGCTTACAATGCCCCAATTGTGGTACTTCTGTGCAATTTACTCATGTAGACGACATTCATCTGCCCCGATTGCTGCACGATACATAATCAAATGATCCAGCAATTAGCAGAGTCAGTATCTAGTAAAGATACCATCGAGAAAAAAAGTCTCCCCCTTGCCCCCGTGTCGTCCCCCTCGCCGGCGGAGGCGCCAGATCCCGCTGCGGGCGCCCTTCCCATCACCCCCACGCCTCTGCCGCTGCCCAGGGCGAAGCCCCTCACGGTGGCTGGCAACGGGGATCTCTCCTCCTTGTCTTGGAAGTGGTGGGCGCTGGTCTACCTTTCTGGGCGGTGGCGGCGCGCTGCGATGCGGTGGCGGTGGGGAGGGCGCTTGGCCGCGCGACGGTTGTGCCCTGTGGTGGCGTCTGGGGTTCGGCTTCGGGCCTCCGGCGGCAGCGGGTGGTTTCTTCCTTCCCCGTCGCGGCAAGCGGCGGTGCACCTCGGGCAACGGCGGTTCCGTCGGCGACGCAGTTCCGGATGGTGAGAGGGCTGCAGCGCAACCACTTGGCTGCAGGCTGGCGCAGCGATGGGTGGCGGCACCCTCCTTGCCCAGATCTGGGCCCTTTTGGGCCCCATCTGGGTATGGGCAGGTATGGCTTGGTTCGTCTACGACGGCTCCGGCGGACGGAGGTGCGGCTCATGCCGGGGGTTGCGGAGACAGCGGCGCGCCGACGACAGCGTGGTGGCGGGAGCTTCACGAGCCCTTTCAAGCTCAGCCGGGCCGTGGGCCTGGTGTGCTCCTCTTGCTGCGTCGGGTCAGTAACCGCCAAGGGTGGTGGAGGTTGTCCCCTGTCACGTGGCTGCTGATTCTGCTACTCCTCGTTCACGCCTGTCCCCTCTCGGACCCGTCGGTCTCACTTCGCTTACCATGGTGAGGCTGCGGTGGCGATTCCAAGATTGTGGTGGCGCATGTTGGTGGGCGGCAAGTTTGGTGGAGTGCGACGGATTGGCCGGGGTTGTTGGTTGGCGGACGGAAGAAATCCCTATCGGCTTGGCCGGCACCGACGCGGTGCGCCCGCAGGCGCCACCGTTCCTTCTTGAAGGGCATCGTGTATTCCCCGTCCACACTCCCCTCCGCGTATCGGAGGAAACCCTAGGACCATTCCAGGCAGCAGCATCGGCATCGTCATGTTCCTTTCTGGAGGTGTTGCTTGGTATGCGGCGGTCCGAAGTGCTAGGAGCGTGGTGGAAATTTTCCGGCGGGCGTAGCGGTTGCGGGTCATCATTGTTTTCGTCGATCCTACTCTTTTGTCATTAGTTTCTTTTTCTTTCTCTTTTATTTTATTGGGCGTGCTTGTGTTGTATGCCTCATCAATGGACTCTCAGTTGTATCGGGGGGTTGCTATATCTATATAGCGGAGCGAAAACCTATTTCCAAGTTAACATGCTCGGGGCATTACAGAACACTTCTTCTATACAATTTGGCCTAGAAATAAGTTTATATTGGCATATCATTTTGGACCATAATATTGTTACGTGAAGAAGCCACCCTAATGGCGTTTGTTAGGACCCAATTCAGCTCTGCACTTTCATCCGATAAAAGAGTAGTTGTGCATGGAATAGTCTTTCAATCTATTTTATTTTTTCTTGTTTAGGAAAACATGATTTTTTTTAAATGTATTTATTTTTAATTTTTCAGAACATTTTTAGAAATTCATTCAGTTTTTTGGTGACGAATATTTTTTGGAAAATTCTATTACATTTGCATTTGTTTCCTGCACTTTTCTTGGGCTTGGCCCAAGCAGAAGAACTTAACCGACACACGTATAGACAACACATACTCTCTCTCTCTCTCTGTGTGTTAATTAAAAAAAAGGACACACGAACTCGATCTCCCTTCCCGTTCCCCATTCGGACATAGTAGCAGATTTTATGTGATTAAAGTAGCAGGGTTTACAAAATACAGTAAAATGAGCAATACATTAAGCATCGATCAGGCTGAAGCCTAGCATCATTCAGACAACATATGAGTTAATTGAAATAAGATTCAAACAAAGTGCTGAAATAAATCGAAACCTAATGTATGTTTCTTATGCTAAACTTCAGATTGCTTGGAAGGAAAATATGAATACAGCCAACTTGTCACTTGCTCTATTTTTAACAGCTCACTGTTATAAAATGTAGTCAAGACCTCAGCTCAGTATCATATCCTCATCTTAATACAATATCAGTACATCCATTTCCATCAAGACGGACAATGCTAACATAAGCAGGACAAAATGTGACTAAGGGACAATGAGTGCGAAAGTGCTCTTGTGAGCTCGAGCTCACATGCACCATTTGCTACAGTAAAATCAAAAAAAATATTTAAAAAGTTCAAAAAAAATCTGAATTGACAACAAACGTTGATGTGTTTTTCATATGCGTGCAAATTTTCATGACAAAATGACATTCATGCAGGTCTCGGTACAAAACACAAAATCGATGCTCCAAAATGCTTAAAAAACAGTTTTTTTCGAGCATGATTTTGTCTTTTTTGCTGAGGCCTCCACAAATGTCATTTTATCACGAAAATAGGCACGCATCTGAAACACCGTTTGTTGCCAAAAAAAAAAATCAGTTTTTTTATTTTTAAACGATTTTACTGTAGCAAAGGTGTATGTGAGCTCGAGCTCACATACTCCATGTACCGGAGACGGCTAGGCTTCGCCTGGCCGCGCCCTTGCGCGGCGGCGAGGGAGGAGGAGGGGAGTGGGGGAGGTTCGACGGCGATGGGATCTGGGGCCTCCCGGTCGGCCACGCGGGGGGCGGCTCAGGAGGGAGACGTATCCCTGTAGGGAGACGTATCCCAGTCCTCCGGGCTATGTGGTCAGCGATACAAGCGACTGCCTGTGCATACAACCTAGTAATCACTTTTGGTCTATTACCATGATTTCTAGCTTTTGTTACGGTTAGTCAGAAGGAGGTTGGCTGACTAGGTGGAAGGAGGCGCGCTTTGCCTGGCCGGAGCGCACGATAAGCGATCCTGCGCTCAGCTCACTTTAGCAGTCTGTCTATATATATATGATCGGTTCTACAAGAAATTCTATTTATATATATGCATAACGTGTACAATATGTAGTATCGTAAAATACCGGCTAATAAAAAAGAATTAAATGGAAAACACAAAATTAAGGAAAAATAAATCATAAACCCAAAACCTTTTAGTACCGGTTGGCGTTACCAACCGGTTCTAAAGGTCTCGAAGCCCCCGGCGCTGGTTCGTGTCACGTGGTGGCCCTTTAGTGGCAGTTCGTGTTGAACCTGTACGAAGGAGGGGGAGGGGGGGAAGGACCTTTAGTTCCCACACTTTAGTGCCGGTTATAGAACCAACACTAAAGGCCTTACGAACCGGTGCTATAGCCCAGTTCTGCACTAGTGCTGGTAGTTCTGTGAGTTCTTTTTACGTGGTTTCAGTCCACTTGCTATTTACAAACCTGTTAATATGTGAATTTTTTTGTTACTGTGATTTCAATGTCTGAAAGCGTGGGCGTGCCCTGCTTAAATTATGTGTTTCCTTGATCCGGTGGAACCCTGCAATGACTAGTACTAGTGCTGGCTACAATGCTAGTGCCAAGAGTTTCGGCCAAAAAAAAGATAATAAGTCACGTAATGAATAAGCTAGAGCAGGCGAAGATTTAGTCTGGCTGCCAGTAGTAGTAATGGTCAGATGCACTCGTAAGTGCTAAACCCAGTACAATGACTGTTCTATGACACTAATGCACGTCAAATGGAGTTTGCTGGAGCTGAAGGCGCAATGAAACTCCGGTTTGTTCTGGCGGCAGCTTCTTTCTTGGAGAAGATGAACTTATCATGAAACGGCCCAATTGAGCAGCATTTCAATTAGACCTCTTCACATCTGACTCGAGCAAACTGTGGTGCTCTCGAATGGAGTACATGAGCTGGTCAGTCTCCTCTAATATCTCAATAGGTGTCTCCTCTCATATCTCAATCGGTGCCAGGACAAC
Source organism: Aegilops speltoides (assembly GCA_021437245.1). Taxonomy (NCBI): domain Eukaryota; kingdom Viridiplantae; phylum Streptophyta; class Magnoliopsida; order Poales; family Poaceae; genus Aegilops; species Aegilops speltoides. The sequence goes on from CM038147.1 coordinate 24,619,388, forward strand.
AAAAGGTTGTACATATGACATCTAGCTTAATAGATGATTGGTCGATAAAAATAAGTTGCATTTTGATTTTGAGTAAGCAGACAGAGAGCTAAACGGAGTGTGCAAATATCGATGGCGAAATATGAGAGGGCCCCATGCATATATAGGGCACTAACAGAGATAGAAAGCGTAGCGGTAGAATTTATTTTGCATACCGCACAACAAATTGTAGAGTGCAGTAGTGCCCGAACACCTCAATTTTCAGGGACTTTTTATACATAATACATATAAGGACAAAATTTTTTTTTAGAGATTTTTTGTATAATTATGGTCAAGTCCTTACATTTTGCAGTCAAGACCCTAAAGTTCCAATTTTTTTACAAACAAGGCCAAAATTTCGCAGCATAACGGGTTGGGTGGGGAAGAATCGCATGGCTAATTTAGAAAAGGAAAAAAAAACATGGCTTCTATTTTCTGCATAACGGCACTATATATAATTGCTCCACAACCATGTCTTCTGTTTTGTACTTCACATGGAAGGGAAATCACACAGCATGTCTTCCTACTTGTCTGTTTACATAAAGTGTTAGTGAGATGACTTAAAGATGGTACTACATCCATATATGTGGCTAATTAGGAAAAGGAAAAGGCAACTCCTTTATTAAAACACCTATTTCTTTCATTGAAAATTATTTGAATTTTGCAGCATAACGGGTTGGGTGGAGAAGAATCGCATAGCTAATTGGGAAAAGGAAAAACCGCATGTCTTGTATTTTGTGCACAACGGCACTATAATCGCTCCACGACCATGTCTTCTATTTTGTACTTCGCATGGAAGGGAAATTACACTACATGTCTTCCGAGTTGATTGTTTAGAGAAAGTGTTGGCTTCAATACGGTATTACATCCGTATATATGGCTAATTAGGAAAAGTAAAAGCCAACTCATTTATGAAAACACTGAATCCATTCATTGAAAATTGTTTAAATTCTTGATATATCAATTGCACACAAATTTTCTTTCATTACAATTAAATGGTTGACAAATATGCATTAGCGGTTAATATGTTGTAATTAGATAAGTTATTTGGAATATGACTGAACGAAATTCTACTCAAACATAATGGGACAATATTTTATTCTTTAAATTTTATTATAAATTTGTTTTTGTTGCCAACAGGAAATAATGTCTTATAGGCCCCCTTTAACTGAAGAATTAAAGGTATCTCTCTTATGTGACCATGTACTGTTCCAGAATTTCACATATGCATTCACAGAAAATTATGATAGTACTACTGATGGATGTGCCCAAACGACCCAAATGCTGAATGTGTTGATGACTCAAAGAAAAATTCCATATGGTACCATGTGTTAAAACAGTATCTGGGTGCTGGTCAATAGTCATGTATTTATTTATTTATTCACAGTATCCGCAAAAAACGTGATTTTTTTTCTATAGTGAACCAATATTCAAGTTTAGAATGCGAATTTGAGGAACTGAAAGATAATTTCAGCGAGGAGTCGATTAAATGGAAAGATCTTTACAGCAAGCTTATAGGCTCAGGTTAGCTGTTTGTTCTTATACAATGTTACACCACTAAATGATGACAATTGCATTTAAAGCAACTTGCGCACATTGCTTAGGTGACATATAAGAGTGATTTGCCACTGCCGGCAACAAAATATATACAAAAGAAATAGCAGAAGGGGCTTTGGTGGCAGTTAACTTTGAATCTACACTTGCATCGTTCCTTGTGTTCCTACCAATTTATCTTCTTCAATTTTATCCAGATAAAGTTCTTGAGAAAATGAAACTTCTGTCTTGGATGGATTCAATGTTTGTATCTTTGCTTAGGGGCAAACCAACACTGGTAAAACTTTTACAATGAAAGGAACTGAAGGTAATCGAGGGGTTAACTACAGAATTCTGGATGATCTCTTTTGAGTAATCAAGGACAGACATGACTTCTTCATTAGTGGCTTGAAGGATTACAATGAACAAATTTATGAGTCAATAAAACTGCTGGTCAATAGTACCTTCTTTTTCTTACAGTTGTTCAACAGATTTCCATTCACTTGCATTAAGTTGTAGGCTGTAAAATCATGTCCCCGCTATTTGTTCATTCAGCATACATTGTGTGATGGTTAAAAGGAGAAAACTTGATGAATGGAGAGGGTGCAAAGACTAAATTATGGCCAATTGACCTTGCTGGAAGCAAGTGTGTGTTAAAGACAGATGCTCAATGTGAACGACTCGAAGAAGGATATAATTTTTTTTCCTACTTTTACAAACTTTTGAAAACAAAAAAGTAGTGAGGATAGTAGAACATCTTTAGCATGAAAGAGAGCATCGATCAAGTGATCAGGGGCGGAGCCAGGATTTGGGTATAGGGGGGGCCAAGCCAAGATAGTTAAGGAAATTGTCTTGTGCAATTTTTTTTCATAATACTAGAATAATATATCAATTCAACGCTATTAAAATAAGCAATTACATTTATATTAGTTTAAATTTGCCCCTATAATCACCAAAAATATTAAAATTATTAACAATTTCATCAGAAGATAACCTAAGCTGCTAGCTAATTCCCATTAAGTGTAAATTATCATGAAATTTCGAACCAAGTTATCTTCAATTGGATCTAGCACATTAGCCACTTTAACAATGTCAGTAGATTGAGCATTTTAAGCAGCATGCCTAAAAGTCGAACCAATATTTATGGTGTTTAGGAGGGCTTTTCTCTTCATGACACCATCATAGATTGCAGAATTAAAAGAATTTAAATTCAAATTAGCATAGTAGATCATGCATTCAAAATAACAGAATCGGATGAACAATTTCTGACACATATAAGAATTAAGATGAGAGTTCAGATTGATTAGAAAAGAGTATGTGCTAACCTTGCCTAGTTGCAGTATATAGTATTGTACGGAGGATCACCTGTCGCCAGTGTCGCCTGATTTAATCAGAGTGGAATCTAATTACGAGTAGAGGCACCGGAGCGACAACCGGCAGCGGCACTTGTCGCCTCCGGACACACGTTAATCACGCCAGGGTCTAGGTTTTCCACATAATACCCGGGACTGGCTGCTACTAGGAGAACAGGCCATTACCACGAGTGGGCTTTCTTATGGGCCTTTTCTCCTGTCTTTCCTCCTAGTTTTTTTACTGGAGTTATTAAGGGGGCCAACGATACGTGTTGACGTAATCTTGACGCTAATTACTCGTAGGTATTAAAGAATTTACCGATCGTTGGGGGCTGGCCCCGCTCGTCCCCCCTTGGCTCCGCCACTGCAAGTGATGGACTGCCGATATATAAGATTTTTCCACTAACCTTTGGTTGATTTTGCTCACCTGAGTGTTCCGAAACAAACACCCATCACCTGGCGCATGATCATCGACAGGAGCATAGCCCAACGCTTGGGTTTTTGCTGTCCAACCTGCATCTCCGCCTCCACATCCAGTAGATTCGTGTGTATCACTACAACATAAGATTAAAATAAAGAAAAACTTGTCAGTTTGAGCGGCACCATGCCAAGAATTCTTTGAAAGAAGGTTAGATCAAGAAAAGGGCATGATCTTAAGAATAGAACCAAGAACCCTAGACGCGTGCTTGGCAGCAGCCAGATGCAGATGCATGGCCTGTGCGTGAAGACGGCGACATGAAGATGATGAAGTGTGATGGGTTGAGGAGAAAGGAGAAGAGATGCAGGCGCAGCAGATCCGCTCGATCGTCCGTCCGCTCGGCCTTGCTTACATGTACGTACTCGGTTGTAGATGAAGCAGTGTGTTGGGTTGAGGAGAAAGGAGAAGATGCAGGCGCAACAGATCGGGACGCGAGGGCAAAGTGGCGGTCATTTATTTATAGATAGAGGAGAGAGCGCGCTGGGAGGCTCGGATGAGATCCCGATCCGCGTGAGGCATGGAGGGGCCAATGGATAGAAGCGGGTTGGATCGCCACACGGGAGGGAAAGAGGGAGCGAGCGCTGGTTTTGTGGGGGAGATTGTGAGCGGACAATAACGCAAGCTGGTTTTGTGGGGGATTGGTTTCAGGAGGAAGATGATGGAGAGAATTTAAGAGGGATATGGAACGAGATTGACGCAAGCAGGAGCCAATAGATGGTCTGACGCACGTGAGACCCAAATGATATCTTCATCTTTACGTATTATTCTTGGGCAAAACCAAACAGGTAGGCCTGGATTACTCAGGCTTGTGGTTACGTACGTTATGGTCCATCTGGAGGAATCGCCATATTACATGAGTCGATTTGGAAGGTTTTGTTAGGAGGTATATATAAATTAAGACAAGCAGAAGCAGTTGATATTAGCAACCAGGTGGATTCCACATCCTCCTGTTGGTATTCTGAATTTCAATGTTGATGGTGGAATTGCAAAATCGAGGAAGCTGGCCCTTTTGTTTGGCTAATAAACCTTAAAACACAAGCAAATTTTGACATCACTTTTAGTTCCTGTGTGCGCCCTATACTTTTCGGCCCCTCGTCGTCATTAATGTCGTTAGTGGCGAGTGATGATATGTCGACGATTAATAAGTGCAGCCTAGATAGATATATGCTCATGAGCTGAAGCCAACTATGAAGATAGAGATATCCAATTGTTACTTTACTCAGCATCCAGGATGCAATCAGCCCTCGGCAGCCGAGCTCCTCACGAACATCAGCCAACATGAGTGATGGTCGCCTTGTTGCTTCATTCAATGGAGGAACAAGTCCATCTCAAAATTTCTTTATTTGACAGAAAACTAACGGAGCTGTGTACTCTCATGAACAGCCATTCATCCGTAATCGAGGCTGCACCAACTTTACAACTGCATCATTTTTACAAACATTTATTCATTACTCAAGTGTCAAACCGATTTCCTTCCAAACTGCCTTACTCCCAAACTGATATCTATTTTTCCAAAATAACGAGTGAAAGAAATCCAAAACACACACACAAGATTTCATCAAGATGTACTTCATTCATCTCGAAACGGAATCAACTTCCAACTTCCTATATCAATCACAAGTATGAAGAGATGTATCAGTTACATTAATTTTTCTTCTCTTGCTCTAAACAGCCTTGTTGATTTTACAACTTCAACAAGTCAAGTGCAATAAAAACACAATTGCACCAAGCTTGATTTTTCCCTGATTCTCAAACACACCTCTCCTATAGTTATAGTGTCCGGTCGCAGAGAAGCGACCGCTTCAAATACACAACACTTAGATACAAAATGAAGAGGAGCAACGTCACATTCAAAAGCAACAAAAAATGACCAACAAGAGCTCTAAGGCATGGCGACAGGATCTCCTCCAAGATCTTGACTCGGTATAGTACCACGCAGCCAATTGCTCGACAAGTCCCTGCATTTGATTCAAAATGCCATCAGACCAATAAACAATTGGCATGAAACAGAACATACACTGAAAGAGGTTGATGCGAAAAACCTACATGATGGTGAGGCGAGTGAGCTCACCGACCTTCGGAGGATGCCGCCTTGCGTGTAGTTGGCTCAGTAATCTGAACAGATACACGACCAAAACACCCACATATTAGTTTTGAGCAGCCTGGCTCATCAATCTAGTAATCGAGCAGATAAGCTCAGACTGAAATAAGTCCAGCAACAAGAATTGTTTACAGTTTAAAAGATTATAACACTCAATAGAAGGAAATACAGGAAGCTTCACAACTTCACAAGCAAACAAGGTGTCAAGCAAAAAAAATCAAGCAGAAACTTTGAGATCTTTCTATGAACAAAGCCTTGGTTCTGACCCAAGAACAACTATATGGGAAAAACAACACAACTAGAGATACCCTGCCACAATAGCCAGATGAGATTCACCACGACTCGATGGGCGTGGGCACACAATCATGCACATGAGAGAGCAGAGAGGAGAGGGGCGAGGGCTTACCTACGCCCGAGTGGAAGAAGCACAGGAAAGCCGAGACGAGACGAGTGGGTGCGGACCGCGAATCCCGCCATCGAGAGCTAGGGCACAGCGCCGCCATGGCCAAGGATTCACATTGCCGAGGTGGACCGGCCGCACCATCCGCCGTGGTTGCTGGGATGAAACCGTTCTCCAATAGACCAGCACATGCACACATAAATCTATAGATAACCAAGAAACGGTTCTTCAATGCTCAATTTTTTGAAGAAAAAACATTTGCTAACATGATTGAACATGGTTTGAATCTTCGGTAGCATAACGGGTTGGGTGGGGAAGAATCGCATGGCTAATTTGGAAAATGAAAAACAAAATGCATGGCTTCTATTTTCTGCTTAACAGCACTATAATTGCTCCACAACCATGTCTATTGTTTTGTACTTCACATGAAAGGGAAATCACGCAACATGTCTTCCTAGTTGTCTGTTTACATAAAGTGTTAGAGAGATGACTTAAAGATGGTACTACATCCATATATGTGGCTAATTAGGAAAAGGAAAAGGCAACTCCTTTATTAAAATACCTATTTCTTTCATTGAAATTGTTTGTATGTGGCGGCATAACTGGTTAGGTGGAGAAGAATCACATAGCTAATTGGGAAAAGGAAAAACCGCAATGTCTTCTATTTTCTGCACAACGGCACTATAATCGCTCCACGACCATGTCTTCTATTTTGTACTTCGCATGGAAGGGAAATTACACTACATGTCTTCCGAGTTGATTGTTTAGAGAAAGTGTTAGAGAGATGACTAAAACACGGTATTACGTCCATACATGTGGCTAATTAAGAAAAGTAAAAGACAACTCTTTTATGAAAACACCGAATTCATTCATTGAAAATTGTTTAAATTCTTGATATATCAATTACACACATTTTTTAATTACAATTAAATGGGACATATTTTATTGTTTAAATTTCATTATAAATTTGTTTTTGTTGGCAAAATGAAATAAGGTCTTATAGGCACCCTTTAACTGAAGAATTAAATGTATCTCCTTATGTGACCATGTACTGCTCCAGAATTTCACATATGCCTTTACAGAAAATTATGATAGTACTACTGATGGATGAGCCCAAACGATCCAAATGCTGAACGTATTGATGACTCAGAAAAATTCCATACGATACCATGTGTTAAAACAGTATCTTGGTGCTGGTCAATAAACGTAATTTATTTATTTATTTACAGTATCCGCAAGAAACGTGTTTTATATTTATCTACAATAAACCAATATGCAAGTTTAGAATGCAAATCTGAGGAACCGAAAGAAAAGTTCAGCGAGGAGTCAATTATGCAAAGATCTTTACAACAAGCTTATAGAGTTCAGGTTAGCTGTTTATTCTTATACAATGTTACACCACAAAATGTTGACAATTGCATTTAAAGGAACTTGCGCACATTGCTTAGGTGACATATAAGAGTGTTTTGCCACCGTCGGCAACCAAATATATACAAAAGAAATAGCAGAAGTGTGTTGGTGGCAGTTGACTTTGAATCTACACTTGCATCGATCGTTCCTTGTGTTTCTACCAATTTATCTTCTTCAATTTTATCCAGATATAGTTCTTGAGAAAACTGCCCCATTTGCAATTTCGGTGTTGGATGGACTCAATGTTTGTATCTTTGCTTGCCCCGACACTGGTAAAACTTTTACAACGCAAGGCACTGAAGGTAATCGAGGGGTTAACTATAGAATTCTAGATGATCTCTTTTGAGTAAGCAAGGACAGACATGACCTCTTCATTAGTGGCTTGAAGGATTAGAATGAACAAATTCATGAGCCAATAACACTGGTCAATAGTACCTTATTTTTCTAATGGTTGTTCACCAGATTTCCTTTCACTTGCATTAAGTTGTAGGCTGTAAAATTATGTCCTTGCTATTTGTTCATTCAGTATACATTGTGTGATGGTCAAAAGTAGAAAACATGATGAATGGAGAGGGTGCAAACAGTAAATTATGGCCAATTGACCTTGCTGGAAGACAAGATGCTCAATGTGAACGACTCAAAGAAGGACAAAATATTTTTTTCCTACTTTTACAAACTTTTGAAAACAAAAAAGTAGTGAGGATAGTAGAACATCTTTAGCACTGAAAGAGAGCATCGATCAAGTGATCAGGGGCGGAGCCAGGATTTGGGTATAGGGGGGGCCAAGCCAAGATAGTTAAGGAAATTGTCTTGTGCAATTTTTTTTCATAATACTAGAATAATATATCAATTCAACGCTATTAAAATAAGCGATTACATTTATATTAGTTTAAATTTGCCCCTATAATCACCAAAAATATTAAAATTATTAACAATTTCATCAGAAGATAACCTAAGCTGCTAGCTAATTCCCATTAAGTGTAAATTATCATGAAATTTCTAACCAAGTTATCTTCAATTGGATCTAGCACATTAGCCACTTTAACAATGTCAGTAGATTGAGCATTTTAAGCAGCATGCCTAAAAGTCGAACCAATATTTATGGTGTTTAGGAGGGCTTTTCTCTTCATGACAGCATCATAGATTGCACAATTAAAAGAATTTAAATTCAAATTAGCATAGTAGATCATGCATTCAAAATAACAGAATCGGATGAACAATTTCTGACACATATAAGAATTAAGATGAGAGTTCAGATTGATTAGAAAAGAGTACGTGCTAACCTTGCCTAGTTGCAGTATATAGTATTGTACGGAGGATCACCTGTCGCCAGTGTCGCCTGATTTAATCAGAGTGGAATCTAATTACGAGTAGAGGCACCGGAGCGACAACCGGCAGCGGCACTTGTCGCCTCCGGACACACGTTAATCACGCCAGGGTCTAGGTTTTCCACATAATACCCGGGACTGGCTGCTACTAGGAGAACAGGCCATTACCACGAGTGGGCTTTCTTATGGGCCTTTTCTCCTGTCTTTCCTCCTAGTTTTTTTACTGGAGTTATTAAGGGGGCCAACGATACGTGTTGACGTAATCTTGACGCTAATTACTCGTAGGTATTAAAGAATTTACCGATCGTTGGGGGGCTGGCCCTGCTCGTCCCCCTGGCTCCGCCACTGCAAGTGATGGACTGCCGATATATAAGATTTTTCCACTAACCTTTGGTTGATTTTGCTCACCTGAGTGTTCGAAACAAACACCCATCACCTGGCGATGATCATCGACAGGAGCATAGCCCAACGCTTGGGTTTTGCTGTCCAACCTGCATCTCCGCCTCCACATCCAGTAGATTCGTGTGTATCACTACAACATAAGATTAAAATAAAGAAAAACTTGTCAGTTTGAGCGGCACCATGCCAAGAATTCTTTGAAAGAAGGTTAGATCAAGAAAAGGGCATGATCTTAAGAATAGAACCAAGAACCCTAGACGCGTGCTTGGCAGCAGCCAGATGCAGATGCATGGCCTGTGCGTGAAGACGGCGACATGAAGATGATGAAGTGTGATGGGTTGAGGAGAAAGGAGAAGAGATGCAGCGCAGCAGATCCGCCGATCGTCTGTCTGGCCGGCCTTGCTTACATGTACGCACTCGGTTGTAGATGAAGCAGTGTGTTGGGTTGAGGAGAAAGGAGAAGATGCAGGCGCAACAGATCGGGACGCGAGGGCAAAGTGGCGGTCATTTATTTATAGATAGAGGAGAGGGCGCGCGGGGAGGCTCGGATGGGATCCCGATCCGCGTGAGGCATGGAGGGGCCAATGGATAGAAGCGGGTTGGATCGCCACACGGGAGGGAAAGAGGGAGCGAGCGCTGGTTTTGTGGGGGAGATTGTGAGCGGACAATAACTGCAAGCTGGTTTTGTGGGGGGATTGGTTTCCAGGAGGAAGATGATGGAGAGAATTTAAGAGGGATATGGAACGAGATTGACGCAAGCAGGAGCCAATAGATGGTCTGTACGTACGTGAGACCCAAATGATATCTTCATCTTTACGTATTATTCTTGGGCAAAACCAAACAGGTAGGCCTGGATTACTCAGGCTTGTGGTTACGTACGTTATGGTCCATCTGGAGGAATCGCCATATTACATGAGTCGATTTGGAAGGTTTTGTTAGGAGGTATATATAAATTAAGACAAGCAGAAGCAGTTGATATTAGCAACCAGGTGGATTCCACATCCTCCTGTTGGTATTCTGAATTTCAATGTTGATGGTGGAATTGCAAAATCGAGGAAGCTGGCCCTTTTGTTTGGCTAATAAACCTTAAAACACAAGCAAATTTTGACATCACTTTTAGTTCCTGTGTGCGCCTATACTTTTCGCCCTCGTCGTCATTAATGTCGTTAGTGGCGAGTGATGATATGTCGACGATTAATAAGTGCAGCCTAGATAGATATATGCTCATGAGCTGAAGCCAACTATGAAGATAGAGATATCCAATTGTTACTTTACTCAGCATCCAGGATGCAATCAGCCCTCGGCAGCCGAGCTCCTCACGAACATCAGCCAACATGAGTGATGGTCGTCTTGTTGCTTCATTCAATGGAGGAACAAGTCCATCTCAAAATTTCTTTATTTGACAGAAAACTAACGGAGCTGTGTACTCTCATGAACAGCCATTCATCCGTAATCGAGGCTGCACCAACTTTACAACTGCATCATTTTTACAAACATTTATTCATTACTCAAGTGCGAAACCGATTTCCTTCCGAAACTGCCTTACTCCCAAACTGATATCTATTTTTCCAAAATAACGAGTGAAAGAAATCCAAAACACACACACAAGATTTCATCAAGATGTACTTCATTCATCTCGGAAACGGAATCAACTTCCAACTTCCTATATCAATCACAAGTATGAAGAGATGTATCAGTTACATTAATTTTTCTTCTCTTGCTCTAAACAGCCTTGTTGATTTTACAACTTCAACAAGTCAAGTGCAATAAAAAACACAATTGCACCAAGCTTGATTTTTCCCTGATTCTCAAACACACCTCTCCTATAGTTATAGTGTCCGGTCGCAGAGAAGCGACCGTTTCAAATACACAACACTTAGATACAAAATGAAGAGGAGCAACGTCACATTCAAAAGCAACAAAAAATGACCAACAAGAGCTCTAAGGCATGGCGACAGGATCTCCTCCAGTATCTTGACTCCAGGTATAGTACCACGCAGCCAATTGCTCGACAAGTCCCTGCATTTGATTCAAAATGCCATCGACCAATAAACAATTGGCATGAAACAGAACATACACTGAAAGAGGTTGATGCGAAAAACCTACATGATGGTGAGGCGAGTGAGCTCACCGACCTTCGGAGGGATGCCGCCTTGCAGGTAGTTGGCTCAGGTAACTGAACAGATACACGACCAAAACACCCACATATTAGTTTTGAGCAGCCTGGCTCATCAATCTAGTACTGAGCAGATAAGCTCAGACTGAAATAAGTCCAGCAACAAGAATTGTTTACAGTTTAAAAGATTATAACACTCAATAGAAGGAAATACAGGAAGCTTCACAACTTCACAAGCAAACAAGGTGTCAAGCAAAAAAAATCAAGCAGAAACTTTGAGATCTTTCTATGAACAAAGCCTTGGTTCTGACCCAAGAACAACTATATGGGAAAAACAACACAACTAGAGATACCCTGCCACAATAGCCAGTATGAGATTCACCACGACTCGATGGGCGTGGGCACACAATCATGCACATGAGAGAGCAGAGAGGAGAGGGGCGAGGGGCTTACCTACGCCCGAGTGGAAGAAGCACAGGGAAAGCCGAGACGAGACGAGTGGGTGCCGGACCGGCGAATCCCCGCCACTGAGAGCTAGGGCACAGGCGCCGCCATGGCCAAGGATTCACATTGCCCGAGGTGGACCGGCCGCACCATCCGCCGTGGTTGCTGGGATGAAACCGTTCTCCAATAGACCAGCACATGCACACATAAATCTATAGATAACCAAGAAACGGTTCTTCAATGCTCAATTTTTTGAAGAAAAAACATTTGCTAACATGATTGAACATGGTTTGAATCTTCGGTAGCATAACGGGTTGGGTGGGGAAGAATCGCATGGCTAATTTGGAAAATGAAAAACAAAATGCATGGCTTCTATTTTCTGCTTAACAGCACTATAATTGCTCCACAACCATGTCTATTGTTTTGTACTTCACATGAAAGGGAAATCACGCAACATGTCTTCCTAGTTGTCTGTTTACATAAAGTGTTAGAGAGATGACTTAAAGATGGTACTACATCCATATATGTGGCTAATTAGGAAAAGGAAAAGGCAACTCCTTTATTAAAATACCTATTTCTTTCATTGAAATTGTTTGTATGTGGCGGCATAACTGGTTAGGTGGAGAAGAATCACATAGCTAATTGGGAAAAGGAAAAACCGCATGTCTTGTATTTTGTGCACAACGGCACTATAATCGCTCCACGACCATGTCTTCTATTTTGTACTTCGCATGGAAGGGAAATTACACTACATGTCTTCCGAGTTGATTGTTTAGAGAAAGTGTTAGAGAGATGAGTAAAACACGGTATTACGTCCATATATGTGGCTAATTAAGAAAAGTAAAAGACAACTCTTTTATGAAAACACCGAATTCATTCATTGAAAATTGTTTAAATTCTTGATATATAAATTACACCACGTTTTTTAATTACAATTAAATGGGACATATTTTATTGTTTAAATTTCATTATAAATTTGTTTTTGTTGGCAAAATGAAATAAGGTCTTATAGGCACCCTTTAACTGAAGAATTAAATGTATCTCCCTTATGTGACCATGTACTGCTCCAGAATTTCACATATGCCTTTACAGAAAATTATGATAGTACTACTGATGGATGAGCCCAAACGATCCAAATGCTGAACGTATTGATGACTCAGAAAAATTCCATACGATACCATGTGTTAAAACAGTATCTTGGTGCTGGTCAATAAACGTAATTTATTTATTTATTTACAGTATCCGCAAGAAACGTGTTTTATATTTATCTACAATAAACCAATATGCAAGTTTAGAATGCAAATCTGAGGAACCGAAAGAAAAGTTCAGCGAGGAGTCAATTATGCAAAGATCTTTACAACAAGCTTATAGAGTTCAGGTTAGCTGTTTATTCTTATACAATGTTACACCACAAAATGTTGACAATTGCATTTAAAGGAACTTGCGCACATTGCTTAGGTGACATATAAGAGTGTTTTGCCACTGTCGGCAACCAAATATATACAAAAGAAATAGCAGAAGGTGCGTTGGTGGCAGTTGACTTTGAATCTACACTTGCATCGATCGTTCCTTGTGTTTCTACCAATTTATCTTCTTCAATTTTATCCAGATATAGTTCTTGAGAAAACTGCCCCATTTGCAATTTCGGTGTTGGATGGACTCAATGTTTGTATCTTTGCTTGCCCCGACACTGGTAAAACTTTTACAACGCAAGGCACTGAAGGTAATCGAGGGGTTAACTATAGAATTCTAGATGATCTCTTTTGAGTAAGCAAGGACAGACATGACCTCTTCATTAGTGGCTTGAAGGATTAGAATGAACAAATTCATGAGCCAATAACACTGGTCAATAGTACCTTATTTTTCTAATGGTTGTTCACCAGATTTCCTTTCACTTGCATTAAGTTGTAGGCTGTAAAATTATGTCCTTGCTATTTGTTCATTCAGTATACATTGTGTGATGGTCAAAAGTAGAAAACATGATGAATGGAGAGGGTGCAAACAGTAAATTATGGCCAATTGACCTTGCTGGAAGACAAGATGCTCAATGTGAACGACTCAAAGAAGGACAAAATATTTTTTTCCTACTTTTACAAACTTTTGAAAACAAAAAAGTAGTGAGGATAGTAGAACATCTTTAGCACTGAAAGAGAGCATCGATCAAGTGATCAGGGGCGGAGCCAGGATTTGGGTATAGGGGGGGCCAAGCCAAGATAGTTAAGGAAATTGTCTTGTGCAATTTTTTTTCATAATACTAGAATAATATATCAATTCAACGCTATTAAAATAAGCGATTACATTTATATTAGTTTAAATTTGCCCTATAATCACCAAAAATATTAAAATTATTAACAATTTCATCGAAGATAACCTAAGCTGCTAGCTAATTCCCATTAAGTGTAAATTATCATGAAATTTCTAACCAAGTTATCTTCAATTGGATCTAGCACATTAGCCACTTTAACAATGTCAGTAGATTGAGCATTTTAAGCAGCATGCCTAAAAGTCGAACCAATATTTATGGTGTTTAGGAGGGCTTTTCTCTTCATGACAGCATCATAGATTGCACAATTAAAAGAATTTAAATTCAAATTAGCATAGTAGATCATGCATTCAAAATAACAGAATCGGATGAACAATTTCTGACACATATAAGAATTAAGATGAGAGTTCAGATTGATTAGAAAAGAGTACGTGCTAACCTTGCCTAGTTGCAGTATATAGTATTGTACGGAGGATCACTTGTCGCCAGTGTCGCCTGATTTAATCAGAGTGGAATCTAATTACGAGCAGAGGCACCGGAGCAACAACCGGCAGCGGCACTTGTCGCCTCCGGACACACGTTAATCACGCCAGGGTCTAGGTTTTCCACGTAATACCCGGGACTGGCTGCTACTAGGAGAACAGGCCATTACCACGAGTGGGCTTTCTTATGGGCCTTTTCTCCTGTCTTTCCTCCTAGTTTTTTTACTCGAGTTATTAAGGGGGCCAACGATACGTGTTGACGTAATCTTGACGCTAATTACTCGTAGGTATTAAAGAATTTACCGATCGTTGCCCGCTCGTCCCCTCTTGGCTCCGCCACTGCAAGTGATGGACTGCCGATATATAAGATTTTTCCACTAACCTTTGGTTGATTTTTCTCATCTGAGTGTTCTGAAACAAACATCCGTCACCTGGCGCATGATAATACACAGGAGCATAGCCCAACGCTCTTGTTTTTGCTGTCCAGCCTGCATCTTCGCCTCCCATGCAGTAGATTCGTGTGTATCACTACAACATAAAATTAACATAAACAAAAACGTGTCAGTTTGATTGGCAGCATGCCAAGAATTCCTTGAAAGAAGGTTAGATCGAGAAAAGGGCATGATCTTAAGAAGAGAACCAAGAACCCTAGATGCGTGCTTGGCAGCAGCCAGATGCAGATGCATGGCCTGTGCGCGAAGACGGCGACATGAAGATGATGAAGTGTGATGGGTTGAGGAGAAAGGAGAAGAGATGCAGGCGCAGCAGATCCGCTCGACCGTCCGCCCGCTCGGCCTTGCGTAGATGTACGTACTTGGTTGAAGATGAAGCAGTGTGTTGGGTTGAGGAGAAAGGAGAAGATGCAGGCGCAGCAGATCGGGGCGCGAGGGCAAAGTGGCGGTCATTTATTTATAGATAGAGGAGAGGGCGCGCGGGGAGGCTCGGATGGGATCCCGATCCGCGTGAGGCATGGAGGGGCCAATGGATAGAAGCGGGTTGGATCGCCACACGGGAGGGAAAGAGGGAGCGAGCGCTGGTTTTGTGGCGGAGATTGTGAGCGGACAATAACTGCAAGCTGGTTTTGTGGGGGGATTGGTTTCCAGGAGGAAGATGATGGAGAGAATTTAAGAGGGATATGGAACGAGATTGACGCAAGCAGGAGCCAATAGATGGTCTGTACGTACGTGAGGCCCAAATGATATCTTCATCTTTACGTATTATTCTTGGGCAAAATCAAACAGGTAGGCCTGGATCACTCAGGCTTGTGGTTACGTACGTTATGGTCCATCTGGAGGAAACGCCATATTACATGAGTCAATTTGGAAGGTTTTGTTAGGAGGTATATATACATTGAGACAAGCAGAAGCAGTTGATATTAGCAACCAGGTGGATTCCACATCCTCCTGTTGGTATTCTGAATTTCAATGTTGATGGTGGAATTGCAAAATCAAGGAAGCTGACCCTTTTGTTTGGCTAATAAACCTTAAAACACAAGCAAATTTTGACATCACTTTTAGTTCCTGTGTGCGCCCTATACTTTTCGGCCCCTCGTCGTCATTAATGTCGTTAGTGGCGAGTGATGATATGTCGACGATTAATAAGTGCAGCCTAGATAGATATATGCTCATGAGCTGAAGCCAACTATGAAGATAGAGATATCCAATTGTTACTTTACTCAGCATCCAGGATGCAATCAGCCCTCGGGCAGCCGAGCTCCTCACGAACATCAGCCAACATGAGTGATGGTCGTCTTGTTGCTTCATTCAATGGAGGAACAAGTCCATCTCAAAATTTCTTTATTTGACAGAAAACTAACGGAGCTGTGTACTCTCATGAACAGCCATTCATCTGGTAATCGAGGCTGCACCAACTTTACAACTGCATCATTTTTACAAACATTTATTCATTACTCAAGTGCCGAAACCGATTTCCTTCCGAAACTGCCTTACTCCCAAACTGATATCTATTTTTTCCAAAATAACGAGTGAAAGAAATCCAAAACACACACACAAGATTTCATCAAGATGTACTTCATTCATCTCGGAAACGGAATCAACTTCCAACTTCCTATATCAATCACAAGTATGAAGAGATGTATCAGTTATATTAATTTTTCTTCTCTTGCTCTAAACAGCCTTGTTGATTTTACAACTTCAACAAGTCAAGTGCAATAAAAAACACAATTGCACCAAGCTTGATTTTTCCCTGATTCTGAAACACACCTCTCCTATAGTTATAGTGTCTGGTCGCAGAGAAGCGACCGTTTCAAATACACAACACTTAGATACAAAATGAAGAGGAGCAACGTCACATTCAAAAGCAACAAAAAAATGACCAACAAGAGCTCTAAGGCATGGCGACAGGATCTCCTCCAGTATCTTGACTCCAGGTATAGTACCACGCAGCCAATTGCTCGACAAGTCCCTGCATTTGATTCAAAATGCCATCAGACCAATAAACAATTGGCATGAAACAGAACATACACTGAAAGAGGTTGATGCGAAAAACCTACATGATGGTGAGGCGAGTGAGCTCACCGACCTTCGGAGGGATGCCGCCTTGCAGGTAGTTGGCTCAGGTAACTGAACAGATACACGACCAAAACACCCACATATTAGTTTTGAGCAGCCTGGCTCATCAATCTAGTACTGAGCAGATAAGCTCAGACTGAAATAAGTCCAGCAACAAGAATTGTTTACAGTTTAAAAGATTATAACACTCAATAGAAGGAAATACAGGAAGCTTCACAACTTCACAAGCAAACAAGGTGTCAAGCAAAAAAAATCAAGCAGAAACTTTGAGATCTTTCTATGAACAAAGCCTTGGTTCTGACCCAAGAACAACTATATGGGAAAAACAACACAACTAGAGATACCCTGCCACAATAGCCAGTATGAGATTCACCACGACTCGATGGGCGTGGGCACACAATCATGCACATGAGAGAGCAGAGAGGAGAGGGGCGAGGGGCTTACCTACGCCCGAGTGTAAGAAGCACAGGGAAAGCCGAGACGAGACGAGTGGGTGCCGGACCGGCGAATCCCCGCCACTGAGAGCTAGGGCACAGGCGCCGCCATGGCCAAGGATTCACATTGCCCGAGGTGGACCGGCCGCACCATCCGCCGTGGTTGCTGGGATGAAACCGTTCTCCAATAGACCAGCACATGCACACATAAATCTATAGATAACCAAGAAACGGTTCTTCAATGCTCAATTTTTTGAAGAAAAAACATTTGCTAACATGATTGAACATGGTTTGAATCTTACTAGGAACATTGTTTGGATAAACAGGGAGGGGAAATGGTTGTCATCTGTACAGCAAGCGGCCCGGTGCCAGTGGAGGTGATGCAAACACGGCGTCCTCCTCTCCCTACGTGTGATTGCGGAGGGGGCGGGCTCGGTCTTGTGCATGGGCATCCACCTCGAATACCTTTTGAGGCGACTTGTCCTTGTGAACCAGCATGTGCCCGTAGGCCGCGCGAGCGCGCTGGATGAAGGATAAAACTCAGGATGAAGACCAGCAAATGAGGGAACTAGGATAAATGCTAGCCAAAAGAATTGTGCAACATTTCAAGTTATAATATGTTGTAAGATAAAGAAAATAACCACTTGAGGAATCATTATTTCGCTAGGAGCACTTGCCGTGCGATTGTATGAAGAGTCTTATACCACAGGTAAAGTTCATCCATTTATTTTGTTAAGTTATTAAAAGGTTGCTTATACAATAAATAAATTGGCTATACACATGTCCTTACGGAACACAGATTAATGGTAAGTGTTAATTTCCCCCCTGAACTGGATAGACTTCTAAAGTTAGCTAAGGGGGGTAAATTCACCAGCAATCATGCTTGGACCAAGTGATGTTTATTTCATCAGCAATCATACATACTCTATTTGTATTTCCTCCGATCCATATTAGTTGTCGCTCAAATGGATGTATCTAGCACTGAAATACATCTAGATAAATCCATTTCAGCGACAACTAGTATGTATTGGAGGGAGTAGCAGATTAACAGAAGATTGATGGTGGGAAGCTGATAACAGAGTGCTCAGTTATCACCTTGCTGGACATGAGTTGGAGCAGGAACAGAAGGTTCACCACCACCAGTGTGCAAAGCTCCATCAGCGCTGCCACACCTTGAGCCACTAACGTGCATATTGGGTTAGTGTGCCAAGTTTCTCTGCCCACAACATGAACAGCAATATAAAGTTTACAACATAGTGTTACATCGACTATAACGAACTTCTATATTTTAAATAAAGAAAGATTCGGCTTCCATAGTTTGGATTAAAAACAATCATGGTTATGGCATCATGGTTTTAATGGACTGTTTATCATCAAAGGCACTAGGGTTGTAGAAAGAGTGTCAGGTCACAAGGAAACAAGATAGGAAACAGGAAAAGGAATATCAACAAAAGTTAACAGGAAAGATTGCTACTTCATGTATGTGATATGTGATACAATCATAAATGATGGTGAGGTGAGCAACAACAGATACATACATACTTGATGTATTATCACCACAAACCAAGCAAGCTATCTGCACTAAGATGCTGCTGCTAGTTATCACTGCATATTTGTAGCAAATTAACAGAGGATTAAGGACGCCAACGAAGAATCATAAACATCCTCAAAGGCGCTATACAAACCACCCATGAGACACAATTTGAAGTTCCTAAACTCCAGGTTTAGCCTTCCATTATATGCCAAAATATATTTGGCACATAATATCTACTCCCTCCGATCCATATTACTTGTCTCCCAAACGGATGTATCTAGACGTATATCAGTACTAGATACACCCTATTGAGTGACAACTAATATGGAGAGGGAGTGCCTTTTGCATAAAAATAAAGTTATGTTCAGAACTAGCAGGAACCAGCCACCAACATGCCTTCACTTCTCAGATTAATATATTCCATGCTGATGTTTCTTCCCATCAAACAAAGACAAAGAAATAATATCAAGGAATTTCTCCTATCAAAGTTATAAATTCACTGCAAGGGGCATCAAACACTAAGAAACAACACGACACTATCTTGGAGAAGGGGGAGGGGGAGAAATGGAGGACATGGCAGGAGACTCCCTCCCAGCCGCAGCCCACCGGGGTTGCGGTTGGCGGACCACCAGCATCCCAACCTCTACACGACCATGGCATTGAAGTCTAGCTTGAGCTCCAGCAACACCTCACCTGCTGGCAACCAGAGCAGGATGCAGCGATTCAAATTCTGATTTTGAATAGTATTGCTAGTAATTAACCATGGAGCACTAACAGAGAAATAATTTTCATGCACCCTTCAATTAAAATTAAACTATTACTCATAGATCTGAGATTGCAAGTTGGACAGGCCAACGAGAAATCACAACAACATTATAATTCCTTAATCTAAGG
The DNA here is from genome assembly GCA_021437245.1 of Aegilops speltoides. NCBI lineage: Eukaryota > Viridiplantae > Streptophyta > Magnoliopsida > Poales > Poaceae > Aegilops > Aegilops speltoides. The sequence goes on from CM038147.1 coordinate 24,639,105, forward strand.
AGGACACAATCTAAATGATGTCCCACATCTCTAAAATTTAAGAACGAGAAAGGGCATGCAAACACTATACGCTACATTCTCTAATTCTCTGGCAAAATTGCAACAACCTAAAGCCTACCTATGCCACCACACAGATAGCCCCCACAAGAATACCAACTACAACAAGAGTAGACATTTGTAAACCTTAACAGAACATTTACCGAGATTATCTAGAAGTAAACCCTAGTCAGTAAGGGCTCCAATGTCGAGGAAGAAACAGTGGCAGCCCCCTCTTCCTTTCCTTAGAGAAAAACTAGACCACAATAGAACACCCGTCCATGATCTACAACCTAAAGAGAACATAGATTCAGTCTATAGGATCTTACCATATTTCTAGAAACCAGGTAGAGTGAATGATGCTAGCAAGTATTAAACAATGCCCTGGAACTATCGTAAGCTGGAAATAGAGAAAACAGTCCATGCTTAATGAAGACCAATGAATCAAATTAATAATCATAGTATCAAATTAAGCCTTAAGCTAGTAGCATATATAAAAATTATATTAAGGTTCCAGAGAACTATGAGAAATCATACATGCCACCATGAATTCTAGAATCCAGACGTTTGCATTCCAATTTGTGCAAATGAGTAGGTTTTAGTAAGAGGCAAACATCAGCCATGGAGACAGATTCGAAGTGTTATGCATGATCCAAATTTTGATTTTGAATAGTACTCATAGTAATTATCCCACTCACAGCCTTCCTTGTTTTGGTAACCAAAGCTATAGGCAAGATTATTAATATCACCCATCATAAAAAAAATACACATACACTTTCTACGAGCAAAGATCATAAACGAACCCAAGGACAAGTTCACAATTTGCTTTGCGTTGGACACAACTTTGAGTCAAAGAGCATAGGATGGAATATAAAAAATAACCAAAAAGCTTCTACAAGTTACTTTGAACCCCAGAAAGATTATTGTTGTTGTTGTTGTTTTAGTTGACGGATGTTACTCCCAAGTAGACATTCAAAGAAACAAGAATGCTAGGATCATCAAAATGAGCCTCCATTTTATGATAAAAAACAATCATTTACAGCAACCGGGCCTACTAAAAGATCATAAAAGCCAGCCACAGAGAAGAAACTACAGAATAGATTTACCCATCACTGTAATTAGAGAACTAACTGGATGTGATCGTATGAAAGAAAAAAGCTAAAAGAACACCTTATCGTTCAATAAGACATGCATGATTAAATGGTCGAGTTTGGACAACAACAAGAGCTATCAACACAACAACCAATGAACAACAATGTAACTGAAACAAGAGCATCTCCATTGACAAGGTAAGCATGCTAGCATATTTGGGCAAGGAAATTAACATAGAGACTTCCAATAGGAGACCAAGACAAACATACCTTCCTTGACGCTGCCAAGCATAGGTTGCTACCTCCAAAAATTAACATAGCAACTTCCAGAAGAAAGGAGCAGCTAGTTCACCTATCCTTGACGCTAGAGCAGGGGTGACCATGTTGAGGTACACAAATGGCGTGCCCCTAATCAGCAGCTGCACAAACATCACAACAGAGAGGAAAAAATAAGTCAAGCACAGAAGACTCGAAGAGAGGGTTGATAGAGAAGGTGCGAATTTTTACTATGGTATTACCAATTTGACAGTGAAGTGGTCCTCTTGGAACTGGAACTTGTCCTGGGACTAGAGGAAGAATGAGCATGTCGTAGCAGCAGACATCAAGCCATCCACTTGGTCATGTTCATATAAGAATGTGACTGCAGAAAGAAGGATATCAACTCATGATTCTACTAGAGTGTATGACCAACAAGCATTACGATAGAATAAGAGAGATAGAGAACATATCACCCTTACTTTTTTACAGTAACTATCTCATGCTCTCAAAGCCTCCCCTCTCTTTGTATCTTCTATTTATATTTTAAACTCAATTCTTAACAAGACATGTACCAACCGAGAAGCTTTGTTAACAGACCAACTACACATGTGAAGACAAGGCAATCTAGATTAAGGGGAGATAAGACCACAACATATACAGTCACGTGTATTTCAAATATTCAACAAGTCTTACTCTGTTGTTGTTGTTGTCGTATCTTTCGACATGCTCGTCTTGCCCAGCGCCGTCACACCCAGAACTTCAACGAGGATAACTTGGAAAATTAAAACCCGTGTATATTAGAAATGCAATTAGCCAACTGGTGACTACAAAAGGTGATGTGATACAAACGAGTAGCTAGCAGCTCAATGCCAGCAAAGTGTAATACTAATCAATCACACCGATATGAAAGCATAGCAGAAACAATTAGGAAGCGACATGTTTCTCAGGTTCAATCTTACCGCAAGCCTTTGATAGATAGATGATCCACTAAACCAAAATGCCTCATGCCATACAAGAAAGATACTTAATCATACATGTTCGATCTCCCTTATGGTCCTTCCAACGCGGCCGATCACACCTCCCACGCATTCGTCCATGACACCGGTGGTTGTCGTCATCAGGTGATCTCGCGGGCATGTCAGGCTGAAGAATTCTAAGGAGAAGATGGTTCGGGTTTGGCAGCAAAGGCCTATAAATAATAGCATTGGCTGGGTTAACTGGGATTGAACAGTAAACAACTTGCATCTAGTACATACGGAAAATGGAGACCCTGAATATTGAAACAAAAGGAGACAAGGGGCTTAATTGGAAACACGAAATTAACTACACATTTGCATATGTAAATCAGATAACAGGTTAGAGTCAGCCCCACGATTTCATTCACTCCTCTCTTGAGAATAACAAAATCCGAAATATTTCTTCTGTATAGATGTAACAGCCTCCACATGCTTTATATTTTGTAAACCTTCACTAGAGAGAGTAGGGTTGGACATCTCTTTTTTTTTATTAAGATGACTATAATAAGGACTTTGATTTTCTGCAAGGAAAGGTTGTCTTTTTTTCCATTTGACACTAATTAACACTGAAAGAAAATCAAGATTCTACTCTAGTATATGACAAACAAGCATTACAATGGGATAAGAGAAGTAGAGAAAATGGTCTTTAATATAGCTTTTGGCTAACAATGATATATTTCACCAGCCCACCAATTAGTTTATTTAGGACGTAGCCAGGCGGAGCAACCATGACATAGCCACTCAGGACAATATTTTAATGCTCATTCTTACTCAAGTCCTAAACAGAGAGAGGCACAGGTTACAACAAGAAAAGCCGCGTAATGATGAGAGCATATCCAGTTATTCGCTGTAACAACTCTATGGAGTCGGTATGTCACATATCCTTACAGAATCAAGACTAGACTAATGCAGGAGAAATATGAACACTTGCAGGAAAATAATGCACACTTGCAAGAAAATATGAACACTTGCAGGAAAATATGTCACATATCCTTACAGCATCAAGTCGGTATGTCGGTAGGGGAGAAATATGAACACTTGCGGGAAAATAATGCAGGAGGGATCCACTTGGCAATGACAAGACTAACCTATTATTCCAAACACAATTAATATGGTTATCATGAGCATGGACATATACACCGCGACATCTAGCAACAAAGTTCAGATCTTAACTAGCAACCTGCATGTCGTTGGAGGCTAAGCCAGTTGGACTCGATAGAAATAATTATGTAGTGTCAGCTTCATGCACAATTAGCCAATTAGATAACTTGATCAATGATTCAAATGAGCAGTTTATACACAAGTATGAGTTTTTCTTGTATGGCCAACTATCACATTTCAGCATCTCGACTAAAGGGACTGAAAGCAAAAGCGGCAGAACATACTTCATGGCATCCCAATTGATCTATCAATAACATTGTTTAGCTACTGACTAAATATATAATTCGGTTACACAGCAAAAGGCCCACACAAACTATCATGTGAAACATCCTTGACATATGTACAAAAGAGGCATCTTCTATCCAGTAAATAGATGCAAACACTTTGATGTATCAAGAACACATTTTTACAGAAGTCATCATGGCAAACACACAGACTATAAAACCGTAGAAGTCACAATGGAACCAACAAAGACGATAAAATCATACAAGTCCACATGGCATGATGGCCAGCACAATATTTACCACAGCTCTATGGCTGCGAACACCCAGAGCATGTGTGTGTGTGAGAGAGAGAGAGAGAGAGAGTAGAGGCAGCAACCAGTTGCTTACCAGCTAGGTCAGTAGAAAGAGAATTGGGGCCACCAGAGGGTGATGGCAGGACGTGTCGGAGTGGAATAAGGCCCTGTTCGGTAGTCGCCCGCTCCTGGAATCTGCGGAGCGGGGGAGGTGCAGCTCCGCCGTTTTGAACTGTAGCTCCACCAACTCCGCTCCCGGAGTTGTGGAGCGGAGTGGTACCGAACAGGGCCTAAGAATCACCAGGTTCACCACACGGTGGTCAACCTAAAGAAATACACATCAAGATTATTATTAGAGAAAAAAGGGCATCTTAATCAAGGATAAATATGTTGCCAAACTGACACTAAAAAAATTAAGGAATCTATAGTTGCGATATAAGTGGCAATCCCTAGCCTTAACCGCAGGCAACAATTCACAATAAAAAGAAGCCAGGTTATAAGCTCCAAATTACATAGCACACCCCTGTTTCCAGAGAGTCGACGGGCTAGAAACCAAATAACTTTCCATTTTTATCAATTCCAAAAAAGAGCTGAAAGGCTGTGCACTAATCCTGGATCAGGTTTAATGGCATATGAAACTTGAAATATTTCAACGTCATCAAATATAGAAGATGTAGGATTTGTTCCTATAGGGATTCAAGTCAACCATATATAACCAAGATCTTTAGTTACAAACACATGGAACTTTTATTGCCTATACAACAATAATCTCATCCAAAAAATAGAAGAAGCTGGACAAAACAGACTCTAAGTGTCATTAGTAAATATATCTGACGTTTTCTGGTCAACATACAGAGGAGAGGAGAAACCGGTGGCTTTACCAGCAGCTACGCAGGAGTGGAAGAATAAAGGGGCCACCAAAGGGTGAAGGAGGGAGGCATCATAGGGGAAGAAGAATCCCGCGCGCACACCACATGGTGGCTATGTCGTGCACCTGTGTGCATGAGGAAACCGGATCAAGGAACTGAAATGAGTTCCATGGATCATAATCATTGATCGATAAAGCATGGATTGCAAAAAAAGTCGAGGCTCTATCCATAGGTAGACAAAATATAAATCAGTTGCTTTGTTCGAAGCTGCAGTACAGTTGTGCATTTGAACCCCGCATTTAATATAGTAAGTATATGATAAACAGGAGGATACAATTCACATGCATCAAAGATGCATCTGTCGTGCAAGTCCCTAGTAGCTACCTTAGTTGATCTTAGTAACTTCGTGGGAGAAATTTTAGATGGACTCGAATATAATCTACTCTTTAATTAATTGATGCACTTTACTATAAACTAGGTGACATGTCTACCAAGTAAAAACTTAACCTAAAGGCTAGGAAATAATCCTAGAAATCACCAAGGAACAATGGCCAGCAAGAAAAACCCATGGATCAATGGACATGGACATGCAGAGCATGAGAGAGAGGGAGAGAAAAGGAGAGAACCAGTAGCTTACTAGCTATGCCGTGGTGGAAGAAGACAGATTGTAAGATTTATGTTTCTTAGCACACCTCTATTTCCAAACAGTCGACGAGCTAGAGACCAAAAAGTTTATCATTTTTATCAATTCCAAAGAGCTCATAGGATGTACACTACATATTCTTGGATCAGATTTAATGGCATATAAAGTTTGAAACATGGCAATGTGATCAGTTACAGAAGATCTAGGGTTTGTTCCTCTAGGGATTTAAGTCAACCATATATAGCCAAGACCAAGACCTTCAGTTACAAAGAGAAGGAATTGTATTGCCTATACAACAATAATCTCATCCAAAAACAGAAGAAGCTGGACAAAACAGACTCTAGGAACTGGTGGCTTACCAGCAGCTATGTCGGAGTGGAAGAACAGAGCGGCCATCGGAGGAGCAGGGCGGGAGGCGTCGCAGTGGAAGAAGAATCCCCTGCGTACACCACAAGGTTGTGTCGTGCACCTCTGCGGATGAGGAAGCAACATCAGGGAACTAAACCAACCAATCGCACATCACGACTGAAATAAGGTCCATGGATCATAATCATTGATCAGTAAAACATAGAATGCAACAAAAATGCCTAGGCTTTGTCCGGAGGTATACAAAAGTATCCACAGTGATTTGTTTGAAGCTACAGTTGAGTTGCCCTTGAACCCCACACATTCAGACTAGTGGTATATGATCATTTCACATGCATCAAAGATAAATCTGTCTTGCAGGGCGCGCAGGTACCTAGTAACTACCTTAGTTGATCTTAACTTGGTGGGGGAAATTTTCGACGGACTCGAATATCATCATTTCTTTTATTAATGGATGCACTTGACAATGAAAAGAGGCAAAATTATATGGTTTAAGTTTCTTAGCACACCTCTGTTTGCAAAGATTCGGCGGACTATAGAGCAAATAAGGTTTCATTTTAATCAATTCCAAAGAGCTGACAGGCTCTATACTACATACATAATCTTGGATAGTATTTAATGGCATACGGAATTTGAAAATTTTGATGTAATCAGATATAGAAGATGTAGGATTTGTTCCTCTAGGCAACCATATATAATCAAGACATTCAGTTACAAAGAGAAGGAAAATGTATAGCCTATACAAACAATATTGTCATCCAAAAACATAAGAAGCTGGACGGAACAAACTCTAGTGTCAGTGGTCCATATCTGATGCTTCCTGATCAACATAGAGAGCAGAGGAGGGAACCAATGGCTTACCAGCAGCTATGCCAGAGTGGAAGAACAAAGGGACCACGGGAGGGGCAGTGTGGGAGGTATCGGAGTTGAAGAGGAATCCCACAAGCACACCACACGGTGGCTCTGTCGTGCACCTGTGCGCATCAGGAAACCACATCAGGGAACTAAGCCAACCACGCATCATGACTGACATGAGGTTCATGTATCATAATCATTGATCGATAAAGCATGGAATGCAAATAAAAATGTCTAGGCTTTGTCCATAGGTACACAAAAAATATCCATACATTGCTTTGTTCGAAGCTACAATTCAGTTGTGCAGCTGAACCCAAAATTTAAACTAGTAATTATATGATGAACAGAAGGATGCATCTCTAGATTCCATTTGCATCAAAGATAGATCTGTCTTGCACCCACTAGTAACTAGCTTGGTTGATATTAACTTAGTGGGAGAAATGCACAGACCCGAGTAGCATCTTTTTTTTATTGATGGATGCACTTCACTATAAATTAGGTGACATTCCTACCAAATAAAAACTTGACCTAAAGGCTACAACAAAATTCCTAGAGATCACCATGGCACGATGGCCAGCAAAAAAAATTAACATGGCTCGATGGCCATGAACATGCAGAGCATGAGAGAGAGAGAGAGAGAGAGAGCACAGGAGGGAACCTATGGCTTACCAGCAGCTATGGCTGAGGGTGGGAGACGTCGGAGCGGAAGAAGAATCGGTGGGCTCACCGCACAATGGTCAACCTAAAGAAATATGACTGAGCATTAGAGAAAAAGGCATGTTAATCAAGGATAAATATGTTGGCAACCTGACACTAAAACTCCAAGGAATCTATAGTGGAGATAGAAGTGGCAATGCATTGCCTTAACCGTAATAATAAAAAGAAGCCAGATAATAAGCTTCAAGTTTGCTAGCACACCTCTGATTCCAAAGAGTTGATGGGCTAGAGACCAAATAAGTTTCCATTTTTATCACTTCCAAAGAGCTAACAGGCTGTATACTACATAATCTTGGGTCAGATTTAATGGCATGTGATATTTGAAACATTTCAATGTAATCCGATGTAAGATTTGTTCCTCTAGGGATTTAAGTCAAGCATATATAACCAAGGCCTTTGGTTAGAAACAGAAGGAACTTTTATTATTTGCAAAAAAAAGATACTTTATTGCCTATACAGAAAACAGAAGAAGCTGGACAGAACAGACTCTAGTGTCATTGGTCCATATCTGATGCTTTCGGATCAACACAGAGAGCGGAGTGGGAACCGGTGGCTTACCAGCAGCTATGCAGGAGTGGAAGAAGAATTGGTGCCACCGGAGGGGCAGGTTGGGAGGGAGTAGACTATTTTTGTTGGCTGTGCGCTTCAGGGAACCAAGCCTAGCAACCACACATGACGACTTAAATGAGCCATGTCACAATCATTTTGATCAATAAATCCTGGAACGCAACAAAAATATTTGGGCTTTGTGCAGAGCTACACAAAAATACGCCATCCATCTCTCTTTTCAAAGCTAGAGTAGAGTTTAGTTGTGCGCTTGAACCCCACATTTATTTAATCTAGTACAGTAAGTATATGATGAAGAGAGAATAGATTTCACATGCATCACGGATAAACCTGTCTTGCGGGGCTTGCAGGGTGTCCGGGTTCCTAGTAACTAATAACTTGTTGATCTTTCTTAGTGGGAGAAATCTCTGATGGACCCTAATACTAAGAGATGGCAGAAATCACACAAATAAGATGTACTCAATATGAATTAATCCGCAAAACCATGAATTCTTTTACTATATGCATACCAACCGATTAAAACAGCTACATATTTTTTCTACTCCTACACGTTTTCAATCACATCTCAACACATGTAAAAGTATATTGATTCTAAACAGCTCGCAAACACCACAAACAATCCACTCTGGACATTGACAGGTACATTTTGGTACAAGATAATAACAAACAAATTATCATTTGCTGGAAAAGAAAGAAAGCATATGATCAACAGAGCTAAAAAGACGAGCCTTCTCAAGTTGCCTAAACAACAGGTCAGCATAATCCTAATTTATCCAAGAAATTAGCAAACTAAACTTCTTAGTCCACTGTCAAGCAATAGAAAATGTATCTACGCAGCGATTCCAACGACAACATCATTACAATCACAACCACCACCACTGATCCGAGCACTACATCAGCTCAATGGTCTGTGATGAGTAACAATAGATAGCATGGCGGTCATGCTGAAAAGAGGTAGATCCTACATAAAGATCAACATCAGGTCTACTTAGTAGACTGAACAAAAGTAGAGAACGCATCCAGCACCTGGAGTCATAAAACTAGTTTACCAGGAAAATGAATGCCAAAAGAGGAGCAACGCATGGTTCACCTTAGGGCAACGAGTAAGAAAACACAAGGCCATGTAAGCCTAGTTGGATCATCATACTGGCAGGCATCTGCTAGGATAAATAGAGTGATTATTAAAGGCAGAGCACTCTTTGATTTGTCAACGTTGGGAGCTAGAGCACTGATGCCGAAACCACCGGGTCGAGGAGTTTGGCCCTCAAATATTGCCTCCTGCAAAATAAATCTACAGTATCAGCCACATGGCACAACAGCATTATACCAGATGGCAGAAATCACACTAATAAGATGTTACAGGGGTTTGGATCAATCGCACTGAATATTAGTTAATCGGCACAACCATGCCTTCTTTGACCATATGCATACCAACCAATTAAGATTGCATACAGTATGATAACTAAGCAATCATCAAAGCACGCCCGCAATTGGTGTGCTCCAATGCAAATAGAAGGAATAGCTACTCACTCTAGTAAGCACTAGACTAGTGAGCAATGTATATAGACATACTGAGACAGCTTTCGGCAAGTTCAAATGAAATGAACAAGCACTTAGACAACTTTCAACAAGTTAAAATGAAACAAACAAGTACCCATCCAGTAATGAAATGAAATGTTGTAGTACAAGTTGCTGGAAACAAGTAACCTGACCATTCAACGCACTTTAGCAAGCACTGGAATGTCAAACCTCAACAATCAAACAAGGTCTGTCTACTACAATGAAGAACGACATTAGCCTGACACTTTTTTTAATCTTATTTTGGAATACTTATACTTGGAAAAGAAAAAAGTAGACTCAAAACGAAGCATCTTATATGGGCCAACAAATGCAAGTCGTTGTTTTTGGATGTTTTGTTATTCGTCCGTTCGAATGTAAGTCTTTTAGAGATTCCAATATGAAGCACATACGGAGTAAAATGAGTGAATTTACACTCTAACATATGTCTATATACATCCGCATGTCGTCCATATTGAAATCTCTAAAAGACTTATATTTAGGAACGGGGAGTATGGTTTTCAGTCGCGACTCATATCATCCAAGTCGCTCTGGGTAGCGACTCCAAAAAGTCGAGGCTGCAGTTGCGACTCACGACTCAAGTCGATACTAAGTCGAGTCGACATTTTTTGCGACTCATCGACTAGTCGATTTACGAGTAGCGACTCGAAATCCATGGGAGGAGTAGACTATTATGAAACCTACACCACTACAGGAACAAAAACAGTAGCATAATATCTATCACACAACTACTGTACTAGTGATCAAACCGCTTCGTTATGCAGCAATATTCCAAATCTAGGCACAACAGTAAACAGAAATCATCTTTTCTATGACACAACAGTAACATCTTAGAGTTAATTATTACCATAGCTCCTGTTCTTGGGGAGGAGAATCTTGAACCACAGCAAAAAAAGAACATATTGGTGGTAAAGTAGGGATCGGCCTTGTGTTGGGCGTCGTCCTGGTCGAGGTGGAGGTCAGACTCGACGGTGTCCTCCTCGTCACCTTGGGCATGGGGTCCCGGTCATCAATGGAGGGTGCCTGTTGCTTCTCCAAATGAAACAAAAAAAAATAAGTTTAGCGCAACAGCAATGGTTGGCTAGTATGGTAAGTATATGATGAAGAGAGGATAGATTTCACATGCATCACGGATAAATCTGTCTTGCAGCGCTTTCAGGTTCCTAGTAACTAATAACATGTTGATCTTTCTTGGTAGGAGAAATCTCTCACGGACTCTAATACTACCAGATGGCAGAAATCACACAAATAAGATGTACTCAATATGAAATAACCTGCCAAACCATGTATTCTTTGGCTATATGCATACCAACCGATTAAAACAGCTACATATTTTTGCTACTCCTACACGTTTTCAATCACAGCTCAACACACGTAAAAGTATATTGATTCTAAACAGCTAGCAAACACCACAAATAGTCCACTCTGGACATTGACAGGTCCATTTTGGTACAAGATAACAAACAAATTATCATTTGCTGGAAAAGAAAGAAAGCATATGATCAACAGAGCAACAAAGATGAGCCTTCTCAAGTTGCCTAAACAACATGTCAGTATAATCCTAATTTATCCAAGAAATTAGCAAACTAAACTTCTTAGTCCGCTGTCAAGCAATAGAAAATGTATCTACACAGCGATTCCAACGATAACATCATTACAATCACAACTACCACCATAGATCCGAGCACTACATCAGCTCCATGGTCTGTGACGAGTAACGGTAGATAGCAGGGCGGTCATGCTGAAAAGTAGGTAGATCCTACATAAAAATCAACATCAGGCCTACTTAGTAGACTGAACAGATATAGAGAACGCATCCAGCACCTCAAGTCATAAAAACTAGTTTACCAGGAAAATGAATGCCAAAAGATCAGCAACACATGGTTCACCTTAGGGCAATGAGTAAGAAAACACAAGGCCATGTAAGCCAAGCCGGATCATCATACTGGCAGGCATCTGCTAGGAGTACTAAGTATGTAAATAGAGTGATTATAACGGCAGAGCACTCTTTGATTTGTCAACGTTGGGAGCTAGAGCGCCGGTGGCGAGGAGTATGGCCCTCAAATCTTGCCTCCTGCAAAATAAATCTACAGTATCAGCCACATGGCACAGCAGCATTATAGCAGATGGCAGAAATCACACAAATAAGATGCTACAGGGGTTTGGATCAATTGCACTGAATATTTGTTAATCGGCACAACCATGCCTTCTTTGACCGTATGCATACCAATAAATTAAGATTTCATACAGTAAGATAACTAAGAAATCATCAAAGCACGCCCGCAATTGGTGTGTTCCAATGCAAATAGAAGGAATAGCTACTCACTCTAGTAAGCACTGGACTAGTAAGCAATGTATATAGACATACTGAGACAGCTTTCGGCAAGTTCAAATGTAATGAACTAGCACTGATGAGACAACTTTCACCAAGTTAAAATGAAATGAACAAGTACCCATCCGGCATTTAAATGAAATGTCGTAGTACAAGATGCTGGAAACAAATAACCTGACCATTCAAAGCACTTCAGCAAGCACTGGAATGTCAAGCCTCAAACAATCAAACAAGGTATGTCTACTACAATGAAAAACGACACTAGCCTGGCACTATTTTTTATCATATTTTGGAATACTTATACTTGGAAAAGAAAAAAGTATAGACTCAAAACAAAGCATCTTATATGGGCCAATAAATGCAACTCGTTGTTTTTGGATGTTTTGCTACTCCCTCCGTTCCTAAATATAAGTCTTTTTAGAGATTCCAATATGGAACACATACGGAGCAAAATGAGTGAATCTACGCTGTAAAATATGTCTATATACATCCTTATGTAGTCCATATTGAAATATCTAAAAAGACTTATATTTAGGAATGGAGGGAGTAGACTGTTATGAAACCTATACCACCACAGGAACAAAAACAGTAGCATAATATCTATCACACAACTACTGTACTAGTGATCAAACTGCTTCGCTATGCAGCAATATTCCAAATCTGGGCACAACAGTAAATAGAAATCATCTTTTCTATGACACAACAGTAACATCTTAGAGTTAATTATTACCATAGTTCCTGTTCTTGGGGAGGAGAATTTTGAACCACAGCAAAAAAAGAACACATCGGTGGTAAAGTAGGGATCGACCTTGTGCTGGTCGTCGTCATTGTCAAACTGGAGGTCAGACTGGATGGTGTCCTCCTCGTCACCTTAGGCATAGGGTCACAATCATCGATGGAGGATGCCTGCTGCTACTCGAAATCAAACAAAACAAAATTAAGTTTAGTGCAACAACAATGGTTGGCTGTAGGCAACTTGCAAGTTTCAGTATAGTACTCCCTCCGGCTCAAAATAAGTGTCTCGACTTTGTAGTAACGTTAGTACAAAGTTGTACTAAGCTTGAGACATTTATTTTGGGACGGAAGGAGTATTAGATAGTAAACTTGAAGCAATCGTCATTGAAAAAAAAAAGGAAGCAACCAATCTAGGTCAACAAGGTCAATGAACAAGATCGGAAGAAACAACATTACAAAGATAATTGCTCAGTCAGTCACTAGTTTGATTTGGTCATGACTAGGATTTGAGTCTTTTGCAACTTATAGCACAATACATGTGTATTAAAGGTTGCTGCTGGGTTAATAATCCTAGTGCTGCAACAGCCAACAATTATTGCAATACGCACAGAATTAATCAATGGTTCTGAGTTGATGTATTTGTTGTAAAAAAAACATTCAAGCTACATGCATACATGAGGCTGTGTATTTGTCACCAAGAAGCTACATGTGTTTGTTATAGAAGAGAAACCACAAAAGGAAGGCATTCTCCTCTGTCTTGGTCCAACCAAACTGAACATACTATACATAGCCATGACACGATGGCCAAGCAGCCTACTAATTCTCAGGTTGTCATCGTTAAGAACATACTCTCTCCATCCCATAATATAAGACCATTTTGCAAGCTATGTTACCTTGCAAAAGGGTCTTACATTATGGGACGGAGGGAGTACATAGCAAGACAATGACACGAAGTACACAAGTTGGTTCGATTCAAAGAAATATAGCATGGAAGTAATCAACTCTACACTAGAAAACAAACAGGGGACACCTGAATTTATACGAGTCTACACTGGATAGATATTGTTCCACTGTGAGTTGTATGACACACTCCTTCCATACATACTAACAAACAGAGCATATACAAGCAACTAATGAGACATGAGTATCCTACAAATCGCTATGGCACGTTAGCTAGCGCAAAATTGACCACAACAAGAGAGAGAGGAGAGCATAGAGCAGAGAGGGCTTACCACCTGTGCCTGGGAGGAAGAACTACTGGCTAAATCCACGGTGGCAGCGGCGAGAACAGGAATGGGAGGCATCAGGGTGTTTTCTTGATCCGGCACTTAAGGCATGAATCAGCCTTGCCTCTGCAGTCATCAAATAAATGCTAAAGCAATTAGTATCAACGTTCTATGGAGACTATTTCTTTGCAGCCACTTAATATATACCGTGCATCCAAACAATGACAATAATAGAAGGAGTCACTGTGTGAAAATCAACAAGTAAAGTAACAGCCTAAACAAACAGGTCGTCCAAGGATTACGACTTGACGAGTCGATGAGTCGTTCCAAGGTAGAGACTCATAGACTAATCGTGACTAATGTAGTCTAGTGCTAGACTAGTCGACATGGTACTATAGTACTCAGCTACTAATACGTAGTGGTAGTATGTAGTATATACTAACAGTACAGTATGCAATAAAACTAGCCACTGTCGAAATAATTGAGCTATGCAGTGTTTTGGGCCCAAGTGGGTGTGCAATAGGACCAACCACTGTCTAAATACTAGCCCAGCACCATGCAGCACCCCCCAGCCACTGGAACCCTAGCTCCCGATGTATTCAGTTGCCGCCGCCAGCGCCATCACGCACGGGAGCACGCGCGCACACGACCCGCGCCTCCTGCCGCCTTTCGCCGGTCCCGGCCGCTGCTGCCGGCGAGCCCGCCGACCACCGCCATGCCTCCTCCTTTCCTCTCCTCTCTCTCTTCCTTCTCTCTCGTCTCAAGGCCGCGCGCCCCTACGGGTCACGACCATGGCCGCCGCCTGAGCACGAGGTCCGGCCGGCCACCGCACCTGGCTGCGCCATCCGGCGTCCCGGTGGTGGGTGGCGGCAGCGGTGGCAGGGCAGTGGGTGCTGGTGGCGCCTCGTCCCAGCTGAGGCAGCTCTCTTTTTTGAGTCGCTCGACTCGAACACGTCGACTAGCCGATCCACAGCTCGACTCGTATTTGTAGTCTACACGAGAAAATGAGTCGGCAACCACTTTGCGACTCATAGACTAGTCGAGCGACTAGTCTCGACTAATCGTTCGACTCGTAATCGTTGAGGTCGTCATGGTTTAGAACATATGTAGCAGAAGAATGATTGATGCTGCTAAATCAACAATCAAAAACTCAAGGCTTTCTTTTTGGATACATGGCTGCTAATGAAGAAATACATGATTCTCCTCCCTGCCATATTCTTCTCTAACGAAATAAAAATTTGACGGAAACCAACAGCATGGGAGAGGGAGAGGGAGAGGGAGAGCGAGAGAGGGAGAAGTCACCTTGGCAACACTAGGGGGCTTGATGTTGGCGATGTTGAGCGCCTTGGTGGGCATGCCCCTGAACCCCTTTGGTCACACCCGTAGCACCTACCTTGGTGGTGGGAGCAAACTGCCTGCACGGATCGGATCAGATGCAGAGATGGACAAGGCTGCAACTCCGTGCAGACTTGATCCTGCGAATCAGAACAAGATCATTATTCATTAGCAAGGAACAAAGAATATTTCTTTCCAGAAAAACAAGAGTATATATTTCTTCGCAGCCACTTAACATATACCGTGCATCCAGAACAAAGACCATGGTAAAAGGAATCACTGTGTCAAAATCGACAAGTAAACTAGCAGCCTAGTAATTCTCAGCTAGTCATGGTTAAGAACACACTCGCTCTGTGAACGAATATAAGATATCTTTTAGTTAGTTTTACAGAGGGAGTATGATTGCTGTTGCTAAATCAACAATCCAAAATTCAAGCCTTTTTTCGGATACATACATGGCTGCTGCAAATAAAAACAGTACTAGTAGTTGTCTAATTAAAGAAATACATGACATGACTCTCCTCCCTCCCGTATTTATTTGTCTAATGAAATAAATAACTGGTGGAAACGGACAGAGTGGGAAAGAGAAGTCGTCCTTGGGAGCAGGGGAGGCTTGATGGCAGCGAATCCTTGATAACATGGAACGACAACCTATACAGCCCATTCATCATCAGTGAAGTTAATCGGTGAGACTAACAGGACAGAATTTAACCCCAACAAATAATTGCAGTAGCGATATGTAGAAGAAGCTGAGCAAGATGAAGATCCATGGCTGCAGGACGCAGTGTGGTTTAATTGCTTACAAAATCAAAGCCATCATCAGCAAGCATACATACGTGTGTGGTTTCCATCACCAACAAGCCAATTGGGTTGCAAGCAACTGGGATGGCTGCAACTAGAGTGTAAGCAGATGATTCTCATTCTCCTCCCTCCCTCCCTCCCTCCCCTATTTATTCTCTTATATCTACAGATCTGGAGGCCCAGATCGACGACCGGCGCCCGGATCATCCATGGAAGAAGCCCCTCCTTCCTTCCTTTCTTATGCGCAAAAAAAAAAAGCCCCTCCTTCCTTCCTGCAGGAGAGATGAGAGACCTCCCATGGTGAGAGGGAGAGAGCAGAGCGGAGGAGAAGAAGAAGAGGAGGAGACCGGTGCTGCACCTTGTGGAGCGATCGAGGTCTTGGAGGAGAGCGCTCGGTCGCCATGCTATGCTAGCTAGGGTTTCCGATTCCGAGCTCCATGGCGCTGCGGATCTGGGACCTTGTCGCTCGATCTGGGGATGGGAGATAAGGTGAGGGGCGCGGCGGTGCTGGAGAGGGAAGAGGAGGCCGCCGGCGGTGGGTTTGCGGTTGGGGCGGCGGCGGCGGCGGGTTTGGGGATTCTCTCTCTCTCTCTCTCGTGCGATTGGGTTTGGGGTTGGAGGAGGAGGAAGGGTTGAGTGCGGGTTTTGGGCCTCCCTCCCATTTTTGGTTTTGGTTTTGATTTTGATTTGAGTCGATCCGGCGGCAGCGGAAAATTTGGCCCCCAAATCTACTCTATGCCGCAAGCGAAAAATGAGTTTATTTAAGAGAGAAAACGCCTGACCAAGTTTGTCGAGACGAGCCCCTAAAATAGTGCCGTAAATTCCTCGTGGGGATCAACCCCTAGCCCCTCATGCTCTCAACCATCCATTTGTTTTCTTCCTCCAAGATCCGACGGCGAACATCCTGTGTCACGCGGATCGTGCTTCTTTCTCTATATGAGTCTCAACCATCGTCTCTAGCCTAGGTTTTCTTCATGCATTATTATAAAATAAATAATAATAAAAAATATGTAATAATCAAGTGAAGTAGTACAAATAGTACATGAAAACTACAAAAATGTTGAGATGATTTCGGCCCCCGCCGCCTGTCTATCGGTGGAGGGGGGGGGGGTAAGCTTAATTAGATAGGTAGGGTTTTGGTTCTCGCAGGGACAGATGGCGGCACTTCTTCTTCGGGTCAGTTTTCCGTGCTTCGATCCTTTTTAAGTTTGTTCATCGGGACGGATTAGACAGAGCTCCGGCTTAGATTCCTAGCAGGTCTTCGGAGCGGCGAGGTTTGGGTTTCTCGTCGTGTGTATGCAACGGCGAGATTTTGGTGTCAGTTTCTTCATAACGATTCAATGGCGACGCTGCGGCTCCCGAATGCTGGCCTTAGGGGCCCGGCTGTCATCGATAAGGTCAGGCCGGCTATGGTATGGGAGAGGCGACAGCGGCGCGTCGTTCTGGCGACGACAATGGTCGTTCAGTTGTTCATGAAGCTCGGTATAATTTTTATTATGTTTAGGATGCTTTGTACTTGTCGATGAATTTTTATATTTATAACAGATATTGATATTTCTGAAAAAAAAATAAAAAAAAGTAAATATCGAAGGCTGAGTACAGGTATAGTCACGCATGCATGCATCACCAAAGATTCCACGCGCGCGCGTGTATTGTACCAAAGATTCGTTGATTATTACCTTTTTTTTTCGTGCACCATGTTTGCGTGCTGTGTATTCATGCGCCGGCAGCCGCGCGCGATCGAGTTTCCGTCGGGACTCTGCTCCTTCCTATTTGCCGCTAGTTGCGGCAAAGTGCTGCCGTTTCGTACAAGGCGCCGCTAACCTGGACCGGCCCATTTCCATTGCCGCGACCGCGATATGAAAAATGCAAAAAAAAAAAGAAAAATAGGAACATTTTTCAAAATTACAAACAAAATTTTCTCTCTCTACGAAAATTACGAAAAACAATTTCCTTATAAAATGTCTAATCATGAATATTATTTAAAGGAGAACAAATTTTGAATTGTGAACATTTTTTTTGTAAACATGAACATTTTTAGAATTTTCGAACAAAATTTTGAAAAGGAATTTTTTAAAATAACAAACAAATTTTGAATTTTTACAACAAATTGTAAAATGGAGAAAAAATTTGAAAATCCCAAACAAATTTGAAATGTGAACATTTTTTAATACATGATTTTTTTTTGAAAAATAAGAACATTTTTTGAAATTTGTGAACAATTTTTGAAAACAGGCATTTTTGAAATCCATGCCATTACCTTCAAATTTCTCAGAAATGAACAAAAATAATTCGAACAGTTTTTGAAAAAACAGGAACATTTTCTAAAAATTAGGAACAAAAAATTGAAAGCAGAAGCATTTTTTGAATTTTGTGAACAAATTTTGTAAAATGGGAACATGTTTTGAATTTGTGAACAAAGTCTGAAAAACAGGAAGAAAATATTAAATTCGGAATTTTGTTTGAAAATAAACTTGAAAAGAAAAAAAGAAACAGAAAAAAGGAAACAGAGAAGAAACAGAAAAAAAGAAAAAAGAAAAAGAAGAGAAATAGAAAAAAGAAAAACGAAAAAGAAAAACATCATAGAAGGTTCCCAAAACTGGTGTCTGCTGTAACGCTAAAGCGGGCCGGCCCACTCGGTCGCTCTCTCGCACCTTCCCTGTGTGAAGCGTCGACAACTTGCCGCAACGAGCGGCAAGTAGGATTTTCCCGGCGCATGCACGTTGTCGCATTACGTTTATACTTTCTGCAACTCTAGCAGACCTCGCGAAACGCCCGGCCCACAAAAATTCCGGTGAGTATGCGGGCTCGGGCCAATTTTTCGGCCAGAACAGAGCCCGGATACTCGCCCGGCCCGCAAATTTTTTTGCAGCAGCCCGCAAACTGCACGCCCCGAGCACTATAAGTGCGGTTCCGCGACCCTTTTGCGGGTCCAAACCCTATCCCGCCGCCGCCGCGAGCCACCCGATTCCCCTTTCCCCTCTCCCAATTTCTCGCCGCCGGCGACCCTCCGCCCCACCTCCAACCGCCATGTGGGGTGCGTCATCGAGCTGTACGTGTGTCAAGAACTCGGAGGTGCCGGAGTAACGGTGCTTGGATCGGTTGGACCGGGAGGACGTACGACTACTTCCTCTACATTGCGTCAACGCTTCCGCTTCGGTCTACGAGGGTACGTAGACAACACTCTCCCCTCTTGTTGTTATGCATCACCATGATCTTGCGTGTGCCTAGGAATTTTTTTGAAATTACTACGTTCCCCAACATTAACTAATTTCGCTTTGTAGGGGGGTGTTTCGGGTAGAACCTCACTAAAAATTGAAGGAAAGGGGAATAGTGAAATGACTCTGTTGTATGCCTATATTACACTCAAAATGCAACTGCTGACACCCGTGTCACACCTGACCCTCAAGTAAAAATAAACACGCAAGCATTCATTGCCCTGCCCGCTTGCATCTCCTCTCCCCTTTCCCTCTACCTCGATCCCCTGCCTGTAGCACTAGGGTTCCTCCAGCGAGCCGTCGCCACTGGTCCCATCAGGCCTGGTCCTCAACGATGCTATGTCCAGCTAGGCTACATGGCGGCGGTAGGGCAAATCTCCTGGCTTCTCCTCCTGGCGCGCCCTCATTCTCATGGTCTCCAGCAGCTGCTCCATTGTGGTTCGCCCAATGCACTACTCCGTGGCGCCTGCACAACTACTGGTGATGCCACACTGCGGCAGAAGGCACCTTGTTCCCCCTCCCCTCCTGCCAGGCCATGGCCTTGAAGTGCTGTTGAAGGATGAGCTCATCCAACAAGGTGAGGATCTCCTCTGATTTTTTGCCAAATTTTCATTCTGATCCATTATACGATGAATTGCTATGAGCTGCTTCTACTGCTGCTATATGATGCATTGCTATGAGCTGCTCATGCTGCTGCTATATGATGAATTGCTATGAGCTGTTGCTGCTGTATGATGAGTTGCTATGAGCTGCTGCTGCTGCTATATGATGAATTGCTATGAGCTACTTCTGCTGCTATATGATGAGTTACTACAAGCTGCTGCTGCTGCTGCCATATGATGAATTGCTATGAGCTGCTCCTGCTGCTGCTATATGATGAATTACTATGAGCTGCTTCTGCTGTTGCTATATGATGAATTGCTATGAGTTGCTGCTGGTATATGATGAATTGCAGACTACTGCTGCTGTATGATGAGTTGCTATGAGCTGCTGCTGCTATATGATGCTTTTAGGTGGTGCTGCTATATGATAATAACCAGCCACTTGGACCATCGAATTTCAATAAATAATTGTTCTTCATTTAAATGTGGGTCATGCGTTCTTGGTTTAAATTAGGCAATGGGATCTCTATGGAAAGCATTGACCAAAGTAGAATGTGCCAATTAGATGGTATCTTTGTATTTGCATTTTGAGCAAATAGTGATGGTCTGTTTTCCTATCATATTAATTACTGCACTGGGTTCAATTTTTGATGTTTGCAAGTCAAATTAATTTCCATATGGGTATCAAAATGAAAAATATATAATGCAATCTAGACTTTCCACTGATCATACCAAAGATAAGCTGAAAACGCAATGAAAAGAACTGGTTGGGGTATTACATGGAGCTTATATTCACAGGTGCTTATTTTCTTAGGATAACTCATAATAACTGTCTCTAAGAAACTAGGCTAATAGAACTGGCATACAAATAACATGTCACGATGATTGCAATGGAGGAGTGATGTACCATAGCACACTGTATAGGCTCACCGCTGCCTCTCCTTTTTTTGCGATGTTCCATGAAATTGCCACATACATCTTGTACTTTTTCATTGTGTAACCCTATCTGCAAGTTGACACGGCTAATTTCAGACATCTCTACATGATACTACATTGCATATCCCTTGCGCATATTTAAACCACCAATTAACGATTGTGTGCGTACCATAAACTAGCCATGACTCTGTATGCTGGACTAGCAGGCACTCTAAGGGAGCCTAATGTAGTGCACTGGAATTCCTACATGCCACCTACGATTTTGTGTAATGTACTGCCCCTGTTCCTAAATATATGTCTTTGTAGAGATTCCAGTATGGACCACATACAGATGTATATAGATGCATTTTCGAGTGTAGATTCACTCATTTTGCTCTGTATGTAGCCTATAGTGGAATCTCTAAAAGACTTATATTTAGGAACGGAGGTGCGAGGTAGTATCATGTATGCCATCTACATATCTAATTTAGTATCCAGTAGCTTGCTCCCATTTTTTAACTTATTGCAGCGTAGCTTGCTGGAAAGGGAACATGTCGCGTCCTTAGCGCGTGCGCAGAGGCCTCATGTTGCATGCTCCACAATTTGATAATAATAATTAAAAATAATTATCTTAAACGAATAAAAAAAGAATCTCTTTCGAAAAGAATGAAAAAAGAGTCTAGAATGTGATGCTTGAAGCGTAATGTGCTGCCAGATCACACAACCTTCTTCAAGTCAAACTATTGTGATCTCGGTCCACATGATTCATGCTCCACAACAAGTATAAAACTACAGAACCGACACAAGTAGCCAATTAATAAATCCTTTCAAGACTTGTTTTTGTTTGTTTCGTTTTCTGTCCCTAAACTAACGACCTAAAGTCTCACAATTTTATTTTGTTTCCAAGCTACTTGTCTATCGATGCGTAGCAGCCCCAATAGACGTTTTGATAGTGGAACAGAGGCTTTATACTAAGGGAAATCTTTTTCATGAGCCGGCCGATAATCATGCAAGCGCGTCTGCCGCTTTGGTTTTGTGCCACGCGTCCCTTGTGGACCCCACCACCACGTCTTTTACAACAGCAGGCCTCCTCCCTCGTACCTTATCCCCATCTCCCTCAATCCTTTCGTCCCGATTCAGCACCGCAAGGGAGACGCTCACCGGCGTCATGTGCACGCGCGTGCTCACCGCCGGCCTGCTCCGGTAGTCATCGTTCGCCGGCGAGGCAGGCCTTCGCCACCCCAATTCCATCCCTCCTCTCTTCTTGCCAGCCGCTGACATATCTTCTACCCGCATCTAGATCAGAATCGCCGAGCCACCACCCATAGTCGGCGACAGTGCATGAGATCCACGTAGCCCGGTACTCGTTCCCGCGGCGCGCGGCGCAGCGCATGGCCTCTCTATCGGCAATGTCGGTGTCAGGGGAGCCATCCCTGCTCGATGCGCCCAACCCTGCGTGGCATGTTTTTGAAGCAAAACTGTTGTTGCAATAGTCGACGGGGTTTCCGAAACAAAGCTCTTATTGCAAAAAGGGATCATACGCAGAGATACTTTTTGTAACTTCACCGATGTTTCTGAAATAAATCCCTTGTTACAATAGTCACCGACGTGTTTATGAAACAATACTCTTGTTGCAATAGTAATCGTTGTTCCTGAATAATACTCTTGGTGCAAAGAGGGATCATACGCTGAGCAGCCTAGATCGGACAAGCGGGAGGCCCTTTCTTATGGCTGTTCTTTGATTTATATAGATTTCTTTTCTCTAAATAATTCATTGCACCCTATTTCATAGGGAAATTTCCGTCCATTCAAATCTCTTGCAAAAAACTCTGCATTTTATGTGTTGCAAATAAAATCATGTAGAATTTAGAATTGAAGTGAACATACAGCTGCGTATTTTAATCTTGTGAGAAGGAAAGAGGCAGCGATGGCGAGGGACGACATGCATGCGACGCAGACAAGTAATACCAGGCCGGCGACATTCAAAATACACGCAACGAATGAGCACATGAGCATGGACCCATCAGTCAGTCAGTGAGAGCCAAGGGAAGCACGCACGAAGATGTGGATAGATAATGGATTGATTTCCAGTGGCCAAGCCAGCGGGAGTAGTGCGTGAGTGCTCCTATGGAGTAGTGCGGCCGGGGCAAAGTTCTCGCCCCGCGCGCGCGCACGCCACTATTGTTTAGCCGGACCGACGTGAGGCACACGCTATTGTTTAGGCCAACCGCGCCGACTGACAGAGAAATAATTTGTTATTTCGAGAAAGTCAGAGATGCCTAGACACGAGTTGCCTCGTGGGTTTGCCTTCTACTTATAGTAGATACTCTACATGATTACAACTTGTCTGCCAAGCATACAATACAACAACAAATCAATATACACGATACTAAGGTCCCTACATAATCGGAGATGATCACGAGGCTTGCGTTCTATTTAGAGTAACTCTAACATAGTCGCGATATTGAAAGCCTGTTTTTCGCAAGAAAACTTCCGACCTATTCATCTTGAAACATGGCAGTACAACGAACACCAAAAATAATTAAAATTACATCCAGATTCGTAGACCACCTAGCGACGACTACAAACGCTCCTCCAGAGTAACTAGTGTCTACTTTTAACCAACCCTCCTCCAGAGTAACTAGTGTTCCTTTCGTTGTCTAGTCTTGGGTGCCACCTTAGTGAGATTCGCCTCTTGCATTCTTCAACATAGTGATTTTTTCTAGCAATTATATTCTCTCCTTCCTTGGTCTCATTCCCTGTCGCCCATAACTGGTAAAGAGTTTGCAACATGACTGCCTATTCCTACCTGTTCACCTTCACAATCCAATCCAGGAACCAAAAAAGAAGTTGCATTGGAGGAAGAATATGAGGGGAAGCAGCGAGAGGATCACATTTTGCTTGGGGAACATGGTCCCATACCATTATCACATGTGGGCAGGGGCGAAAACAATGTAAAACCAATTTGTCCCTACCGCATGCGATCTGCACGACCCCCCCCTCCCCCCTCCGCCTCCCACACACATTGATCTTTCTATATTCTAGATCTGATCCAACAACAAGGCCATTCCGAAGAAGCCTCCACCCGTGAACCTTTATTTATTTTCAGGACTTCTGCCGACCAAAGGCCAACCATCCTTTGTGGAGGGGCAACTCTTCCGACCAACCTAATGTGCCCGTAGCCCGTTTATTCTGGTCCATCTGTAGGTGATAGGCTGGCTACACCGAAAATTTCCCATTAGGTGTGACATGCGACGTAGTCCTTTGACATCGGTGTATAAATCATGTTTTGTCTGATATCGCGTGCATCTCCGACTGAGAACTCTGCCTGAAGTTTATGATCATTCAATTTCATGCCATGGGCATTAAGAAGGTCGCTAAATTTTTAGATGTGTCGGGTGTGCATGAAACCCGGGACCTTCATGCAGCCTGCCCTAGGGATCTAGTTGTCATGATCAATATGACCTTCGACCCATCCCCAATTCTATAGTTGATGCCATGTCGAGGTAAGTCTCTCCCATGAACGATACTCCTCCATGTGAATGATCCGCCATTAGGACATGTTGCATGTTGGGGAACACAGTTCAAAATTTGAAAATTACCGCACTAATGTACACGCTCAGGATTACTATGAAGATGGATAAGGGTAATTTTTACCAACACAAATGCAGCGAAGAAGAAGAAGTTGGTGAAGACGTGCAGATTCCCGCATCTAGGTTACACCTACCCGCCGCGAGAACTTCGTATCTAGGACCGAACATACAATCCCTCTGAGGTATCCATACGTTTCGTGTCAATGGTTCAGCAACCCATCGCTGCTGGAGGACAAGAGAGAGGTGGAGCATCCTAACGGCGTTGGACACACACACACACACACACAGAGAGAGAGAGAGAGAGAGAGAGAGAGAGAGAGAGAGAGAGAGAGAGAGAGAGAGAGAGAGAGAGAGAGAGAGAGAGAGAGAGAGAGAGAGAGAGAGAGAGAGAGAGAGAGAGAGGAGGGCGCATCTAGGAAACCGGGATGGATTGGAGAGTTGCCCCTCCCCACTATTTATAGGTGGCCAGAGGGAGCACAACTTTGGAGGCAGGGCCGCACTCTCCTAGGGTCAACAGACCAGGGAGGGAGGATCCTTCCCAAACCTAGGCGACCCACCTGTTTGCCCTCCAAGTCTGACGCGGGGGCTTTTAGGGCCCATTCATTCCAAGTGACTGCCACCTCATGGGCCAACCAAGGGGGAAGCCCACTAGGGCCACTTGCAACCTTTTGAAAGGTTCTAGGATGTCCTGGAACCTTTCCAGACCTTCCAGGGTTCCTCCGGGGCCTTCTCGGTATCGTCGAAACATTTTCGGTTCCATGCAAAATACTTTCAGTATTACCGGAACATTTCCGGTGCATTTCTCTAGTACTCCTAATACCCTCTAGTACTCTATCAAACCGTTGACCATTAAATTTGTGACCCTGCATGTTCGGTAATATGCACACATGACCTGGAACACCTTCCGGCCAATAATTAATAACAGGATGTGAACACCCATATTGGTTCCTATATTTATGAATATATTTATTGAGCGAACCTTTTGTGTGGGTACACAATTCCTTTTCGTTCGTGTTACTTAAGATAAACCGAGGCGAGATTTATATCATTATCCTTGTGAGGCAACTACTTGATCACAATACCAAGCTATCCTCGTTGCCGGTCTAGTTTCTTTTTCTCATTTCGGTATTTGGTATCCCCGTGATCGTATCACATTATGTCTGGGTAAACGATGATGCGTACCCTAATACCGAGCGTGCCCCGAGAGTATCTCTCCATCCCTAGAGGAGCAAATCCCATTTTTAAACTATAGTCCCTTGACATACTTTTCAATCCTCGCGTCACTAAACTTGCTATCAAAAAAGTTCAATTTGCCATGTTTGCGTCACTAAACATGCTATTAAAAATTTAAATGACTATAGATAGACAAACAGTAGGTAGGTAGATAGATAGAATGCCCGACAAAACTGGTAAAGCACAGGGACATACACATAGAGACTTAGTACCGTCGCGCCGAGCTGCCGCCGACAATACTGCATACAAATGAATCAACAGAGAGAATCCATAAAGTGCGAGTTGAACGCCGTGCTATGATCTGGGTGCATGCACACGGACACTTGCACTCCGCCGCTTTTGGTGGCGACAAGCACCACCCGCCCGTCGCTCATGGTGACCACCTCCGTCCTGCTCGGCGCACCCCACCCGAAGTCGGTCACCTCGTATGCCTTGAACCGCGTGGACCCGTTGATGCCCACCAACCGGTCGAGTGGCACCCACGACACGATGTCCATCCAGTCCCAAAGGCCGAGCGGGTCCTCGGCTGCTCGTCGAACCTCCCGCTGAATCGCCGCCGCCGCGGCTGCCACACCGTCAACCGCGAGGAGGTCCCGTGCCATGGCCTTGACGAGGCACCCGGTGATGCACGTCCCGAAGTAGTTCTCACTCACGGGCGGGTCAATGCCAGGCCGCCCGCGACAGTCGATGAAGAAGAAGAGGTAGACGTCGTGGCCAGCGGAGATGGCGGCCGGGTGCTTGGACCGGACGAAGGACGCCCAGGCGAGCGCCGCGATGGCCACAAAGCTGGATGACATGGGCGCGGTGGCGGGCTCCCCGGAGGTCGTTTGGCCGGACATGCATTGCTTCAGGTGCCGGATGTGCTTTGCGGTGATGGTGAACGTCCGACGTGGGAGTTTAATTGGGGCGCTAGGGAACATGTTGGCTGCCTGCAATGTAAGGAGTGTCCGAGAATGTTAATTTATAGCATTGGCAATAAAAGGAAAACAGTACTCTAAGGATGCATATTCTAGTGCTTATCAGGTCCTGTTTGTTTGGGTTGCGGTTGAAATGACAACAAATGAAGCTAGTAGAAGCTGCGAAACAACTTAAGCTGAGATAAGCCAAGAAGACCAAAAACTTTGTTTTGAAACAGCTTTTGAATATCTGGCGATCCAGTAGTTGGTGGTGGAAGTCTCAAGTGCCCATGTTCATGCGTTGAAGATGTTGTTCATATAATGATTTTATATGATTTATTATGTTCTATATTAGCACAAATCATGTGCAAGAGGATTTTGCGACAATACACATGATTTGGAAGATTTTGAGGAGCAAGGCTCGCGTGGATGGTCTATGTAGGGATTCACACGATGGATTTTATGTAGATTCGGGCCCTGTGTTCTAGAGGTAATACCCTACTTCTCCTAGGTGTTTTATCCGGCCTTGTATGAAGAGTTTGAGTACAATGGTACTTCTGGTGTTGTCCGGTCATGTCTAGATTCTCGCCAAGCCTTGCCTAATATATGGGTGACGAGGCTATGCGCACATGACCAAGCCTCTAGCATTAATATATAGCATCAACGTTACTAAGTTATACCAATATCAGGCTCACAGTGACTTCCCTTGTCTATCTCTTTGGTTTGAACTTCTCTTTACTGGTTTCAACAACATCAATTTTAGAAGCAACAAGACGCAGCCGCTGCCTCCTTCTTCAAGAAAGAAAACTTAGGGTTCCTTCGCCTCCCGCCAGCACAACCGGTCCGCCACGTCTACGGTGG
The DNA here is from genome assembly GCA_021437245.1 of Aegilops speltoides. Lineage (NCBI taxonomy): Eukaryota > Viridiplantae > Streptophyta > Magnoliopsida > Poales > Poaceae > Aegilops > Aegilops speltoides. Next base: position 24,666,526 of record CM038147.1, read on the forward strand.
CCCTAGGGCCATTGTTTTTTTTAGAGAAAAGAAGAATCTAGTTCAACCGATATGCTCTTAGGCACGACCATGCATAACATAGAAATCACACATGGAAGGGGCAGTCAATTAGATAGAGCAGTAGGTGTTGTAGCGAAACTCATTGCAAAAGAGGGTAAATTGGCCACTTCATATAGAACTAAAATCCTACTGACTATAAATTACCTAAGTTTTAGAATGTCTTGTTTAAGAGACTTGGTATTTTTTGTTTTGATTGGAATTCATTTCCTTTATGGAATACCAGGGACCGAGAGAAAAAAGGACCGGGGGGGGGGGCATGCATGGCAAGTCGGATCTCTCATATAAAGTCGATCTGAACTGTTAGGCTACGTTGAGTGATGAACTCAATGAATGATAAAACTTTGCACAGATAATGCGCGATGAAAGTTCGATATATTCCTAAAAATATGGTAATTGAAAGTTAGGAATTTTTATGGTGACTTATGAAATATGACCTAGAAAATGCCAACCTTGAGAGGAGTAGGCGATCTCACTGCACAACGCGAGGCTCGGTGGACATCAGCCCTTGCCAGCGGGAGGGATCTGGGTCCGTTTCTTGGTGTTTTTGTGAGTTCCTTTAGGGTTTGTGTCCCAGTCAAAAACACGAGCCATGGATGGCTCCCTGAAGATGGAACAAGGTTCTTCCCGTTTGCCCCCTTTCCGATGATGCGTCTAGCATCATCAGAGGGCGTGTGGAGGTGTGTCTCCGGTGGATCTCGCCGAGCTCGGTCGGTGCTAGTCTTTAGTGGACCTGCTTGGATCCAGTATTGTTTGTATCTGTTCATGTGTCTATAGGTTGGATCCTTTCGATTTGTACTTCTATTCATCGGCGATGGTTCTTGTTCTGGTGTTTTGGTCATGTGAGACCTTAGCATGATGACTCCCTGACTATCTACTACCTCTGTCCTGGTTTATAGGTCCCCTTTGTCCCCTTTGTAGTTTGTGCCAAATTTTGACTAAAGATTTAACTGACAAAATGTTAATGCATGTCAAGAAAAATTATCTCCATGGATTCGTATTTGAACATAGTTTTCAAAAATATAATGTTTGGTAACATGCGTAAATATTTTATTAGTTTAATCTATGATCAAAATTTGATACAAAATACAATGGGGACCAATAAACCCGCCGAAACTCATTGCCTTTTGTCTCCGGTGCAACATAATCTTATTTGGCCGAGAATACAGAGGCAGTCCGAGCAGGAAAGAGAGGAAGAAAAATAGTAGAGACATGTTTCATCCTATTACTCATTGCCTAGCCCACCTGATCTTTATGACTAGAAATATATTCATTCTAGCTATAGTACAAAACAACTGCCTTGACGTTTCAAGCCTTGAAGATTTTCCCTCGGTCCAGAATTACTTGTTGTATAACTGGATAAAAATGAATTTATCTATAACTAAAATGCACAAGTTGAGGCCGCGTAAGGGGCGTGATGGCATCAAACTTCCACCAGAAAAAAACAACAAAACATGGAACTTACCTCAAAATCGATGGCCAGTGGTTGACCTGAATTATTAGGAAATCAAATCTACACGGTGCAGAGATAGAGACAGATATTTTATTTTTCCAAGGCAAGGGAATCGGGCTGCTTAGTTTGACCGCCGCTAGCTAGCTACCATGCTCGCCGGCTGCAGAGACTAACGGACATGGAAGGGAAGGGAGGGGCGAGAAACATACAAGCGGCAAATTGGGCGCGTACTTCCGCAGCGTGCTCCTCGCGAGCTCCTCGCCACCGGGGATGGCAACCACCACGCGGTCAAATGTCACGGTAGCCACGTCAGCATCATCTTCACCGCGGCAGGCCGCGGCCCACGCCTGCAGGAACATCCACACCGACCGGCCGTCGACCACGGCGTGGTGCAGTGCCACGCCGACCGCCACCCCGCCCTTGAGCCGCGTGACCTGCACGGCCAGCACCTCCGCGGGGAGCTCATCCACCTTGAGCTTCGGGACGAGCGCCTGGAATGTGTCCACGTCGTGGTCCGCGTCCCCCGCGAGCCGCCGCGCGTCCGCGTCGTCGCTCTCCGCGACGACGAACCGCACGCCACCGCCTCCCTCGGGGCCGGAGGAGCAGTCGATGGCGGCGTCGCCGGTGGACGGCAGGAAGACGACCCTCCCGGCCAGCGGGGGGAGCCGCGCGAGCGTGGCCGCGAGGGACGCACGGAGGGAGCCCACCAGCGACTCGAAGGGCGGGTGCTGCTGGCCGCCGGCGTCACCGACGAAGATGAGCACGCGCTGGATTAGCGGGTTCGCCACCCACGGCGCGTCCAGCGCGGATAGCCTGATCACCAGGTCCTCCTGTGGTGGTTGTGGCACCACCACGTGGCCGACCTCCACGATATTTACCGTCGGCATGACTAGCGACGACGACACAGACGAGCGAGCTGGGTGGTGGTGGTGGACTGCGTTGCGTGCCGACCTGCCGGGAGCTGGGGCTACTTAATTATCCGGAGTAGTACAATTCTGACCGAGAGGGCTCACTAGCAAGGCTGACAGTGGGCCCCATAGAGTGGACCGCAGAGCACAGATAGAAAGCGTAGCTGCAGAATTTTGCATACCGCACAAACATGTTAGTGCACAATCCATGGGTTTGTCTAGGGCACATCTAGATGTGTCATAGTTATGCACATCTAAGTGACACAATCGTGTCTCAAAAAAAAAAAAAGAAAATCTAAGTGACACAATCATGTGCCATAATTATGCACATCTATGTGACACAATCAAGTACGGAAAGAAAGAGGAAAAGCAAAAAAAATAATTCCCACGTGAATCTTCGCTAAGATCAATGACATAACACTTAGATGTGCAATACTTATGGCACATCTAGATGTGCTTTAGCAAAACTGTATGCTTTAATGTAACTCATGCCATTTTCTATGTACAGCAGTACTATATTTTTTGACACATTGCAATTGCAGATGCTCATATATTTTATGATTGATAAAGTCAACACATGCACTTTTGAAGTCGACGGGACCGTGTTCTACTACTGAATGAACATTGCCGAAAACTCTGAAATAAAATATAAGCATCGGTGCTAAGTCTAAGACTTGAACCCTGATGGGTTGGTTCCAACACAAACTGAGCTACACTCAGTTCGCATCATGACATACCCAAGCCTCTATTCCAGGCAAGGTTTTTGCCGTGAGGTTTAGCCACTTGGATGATAATGACCTATGGTGAATTATGCATGAGGCACATGGTATTATTTTGGTATATGGTTGTGTAGAAATGAGTGGTGTGCCCCGGTTTTCATTTGAAGTTTTTTGAACGTGCGTCATGGTTGTGTTGGTTGGTTTAGCATTTTATGTTGTTTGTACGGCAGGTTGTACGGTGAAGTTTGTCCCTGGTGCGGTCAGTCGCCGTCGATCAGGTTGCCTTGAAGCTTCTTCGGGTTTTTGATTGGTCATTGGTTGTGTTTTTCCCATCGCTGTCGATCTCTGCCCTTGTTGTCTGTTGGTCAGTCGCTGTCGTTGCATGCCGCTTTTGGTCAGTCTCGGTGGGTGTTTTGAGCGATGCCGCTTCACAATGTTGGTTCGGGAGTTCGCTAGATTAGTGCCGCTCTTCTCATGGTTTCTGGAGATCTTGCCGTTTACTGAGCCTATAAATAGATGGCTTCCCTTGCTGTAATTTTGGGTGCACCCAGCCTTGTGTGTTATGTGCCGCATCAGGCTGGACAACAACTTCGGGAGGCCGCTCGACGCCTCGATTCTACGTCTCCAGGCGGCAAAGTGAAGGCAGCGTGCGGCGACCCATGGGCTTGACGGCAGCTCCGGAGGCATCGCATCCATGCATGCCCCATGTTGTGCCTCGACGCTGCCGGCGAGGCAGCCCGGTTTCTGTTTCCTTTGCTGGGTGTGGTCTTCCTATATACCGTACATCCTCTTCTAGCCGCCGGGTAAATGATGATGGCGTACACCATCAACTGTTGCCCGGCGTCCGCGTCGTTGTTCGGCCACGATGGCTGCGGGCACACCTGTACATCCTTCCCGATCTCCGTCGCTTACCGATCTCTCATTCAGGTGGCGCCCTCCAACTTGCCAGCTGTTCCAGCTTGCACCCGTTGAGTCGACCTCAACCCTGCCAGGCCGTCGGCGCCCCTTCGTAGATGAGGCGAGGAGGCACTCCGGCTCTCCGTTGCCCCGTCCGCATGTTGTGGCATGACGGCACTCACTCTGTCACACGACGGCTGTCTCGCCTTCGCCGCAGCTCCTAGCCCGGCGTCTTCCGGGAGGACAATTTTCAAGCGCCTCCCGTAGAGGGATTCGGTATCGCTGGACGCGTCGTGTGCAGGTGGTGTTCGGCCGTTGGGGCTGCGAGGTGCAGCTCCGGGAGCTCTAGGGCTAGCATGTGTGGCTCATATGATGAGCATGGCCGCGCCGGATGCGCACTTCTTGCTGCCGCTCCTCGACTACTCGCTGGCGATGAGGTGGCGGCTATGGTGGATATGTGCGAGGCGCCTTCCGCTGGTTCATGTCGCGGTCGCCGTCGGTTTTCACTCCTCGGTCGCACGACACCTGCCTCCTTCTCTCGCTCCCTTTGTTGTCGCCCTGTAGCCCCTTGCGGTTTGTCGCGGACACGTTTGCGGCTGGAGTGATGCTGCTGCGTTCGTGTGGGGTGTGTGTGTGCGCGCGCGCGCGAGAGTTTGCATGCACAGCTGTGTTGCATGCGCGCATGCTCCATGTTGTGCGTGATGTGGGTGCGGGTGGGTGTGGACGGCAGAGCCGGCGTAGCCTGCTTGCTCCCGGGTCACGGTCGGGTCCAACTCTGGTGGCTGCGGCATTTTCATCAAGTTTCATTTGCGATTAACTCCCATGCTTCGTCCCCTGCTGCCGTGGCCCAGGTGATCAAATTCTACCTTGGACATAATTAATTTCCTAATACAAGCTTCCATTCATTGTATACTACATAAACATATCTGTATAGTGCTACCCAGCTATCAGAAGTGTCAGCTATGGTGCCTACTCCTCCCACTTGAATGGGAAGAGCAACGAATCTTCTTACATACTAGCGGGTAGTGCGCGGCGGCACGCCGCGCCACATGGACTAATTAGCTATTTTGGTGTTTTTTTAGTATTTGGTGAGTGGTCACAAGATTTTTTTTGGCAAAGTAGTTCATGTACATTTAGTTGGGTGATCGTGACAAAGTAGTGCATACAAGAAAATAGTTCATCTACATAAGAGATCTAAATGATACATAGCAATATAGATTGCCCGGCGGCTACATAAGAGATCTATATGATACATATCAATATAGATTGCCCGGTGTGCCACGCCTCGCTAATTCGTTTGAGATTTTTTAGTTGTTGAAAATCTAGTGTACCGTGCAGCTGTGTCTTTGTGGCGATGTGACAGACGATTGATTATGTATCTAACAGTTGTGCACTTTTTGTTTGTTGATGAAATTTATACATCGTGCCAATGTGGAAACAAATACACTTGGGAGTACGATTAGACCTGCCGGTCGTGTTGGCTTATTCATTATTTTTAACGTAGCATTCAGAGCTGGTTGTCGCGGTTGACTATAGCATTCAGAGTCAGTTCTTCCTTATGGGTCTTCAAGGGTATTATAATTTTCCACATACGATATAACATATTGATAAGATAAACGCTCTGCTCTACTACTTAATTTGCGCTGTCCATGAATCTTGCTGATCATCATGCGCACAAATGAATGGAACATTGTTGTCAGTAATCTAACTAAACAACCAGCCACAGCAATCTAACTAAACAGCCAACCACTTGGTACTTACGCCCAGCGGCCAGCGCATTCTGGACAACCTGAAAAATACAAACACACTATCCTTTATTATATACGTCAATAATTTTTTAACTTCCAAACCAATTTCATGATGTGCAAAATTATTGAGGACTACAGAATGTAAGAATTCCGATGGATAGAGCGGATCAGCATCAGCAAGATAATCAGTTGATATAATATCACAGCTAACAATTATCTTGGAACAACCAGACATCTACGGTTATAAAGAGATCCACTAATATCATCAAGCATTTTATTAGTTCTGACGGTTAGCATAAATGAAGAAAAACGGGTCACGTGCTATTAATAGTAGCAGATATGTTATATCTTTAGTGGGCAAAATCACTAAATTTTTAGAATGCGCAGCCATGAAGTAGAAGCTTTGATCGGAGCTGAAATTCGGTTTTGCCAACTGTAGAGTGAGTGCAGATATTGCTGTTGCCGATGTCCTGTACCCACTGAGCAAATTCAGATAGTTTCGTACAGTGCATGGCATCAATTGCATTTAGATCAATTAAAGGAAGGGAAAAAAAGTCATGGCGTAAAACCGTAAACTAATGCACACAAGCATCTCATTATACTATCATAATATGTAATTCTCAGCTAGAATTGACATACATGGCCAAACTTTTTCAGATTGTGACATCATTTTTTTCATGTACCCAAGACTGAAAACAGCAGAAAAGGAACTTTCAAAAAGCTACTTACAGCAATAACTTTGTTCTCTGAGATGTTGGTTAGTACTAAAAACAAGAAGGCATCATTGTCATTGTTTGTCTAGAACAGCACTACATAGGAGCTTATCAATCTAAAGCTTGTATGCTGAACTCACCGATTGCAAGGAAGATGGAGAAGCTGATGGAGGCAGGGCTACAGGAAACTGCTGTTGCGCGGCACAGACAGGGAGAATAATGATACGCACGGGTCTTGGACAGTGGACATCTTTGCAGCAGGTGCCGAGTGTTTGGCCGACGAAGTAGTCGCTCAGCTGCGGAAGCAATCTATGTTATTTCTATACAATATGGGACAACAATCTCTGAAATGCTTAATGATTCGTTTCCCATCTGTAGAAACTGTATAGCCTATTAGCATGGGCCACATAAAAATCAAGAAGAATATGTACTATATATTATGCACATATGTCACTACAACCCATACTGTAGTAGAATAGAACAGGTTGAATCCTCGGAACCAACTTAAACTGACAACTTAAATTATCATCTGTCCCTACCACAAACCTAATTATATATAAGCTATTTGTGTAACATATGCACACAAATTAGCTGCGGCTACATTTACATTCTATCTTGAAACGATTGCGAGAAAGGCTTTTAAGATAATGAATACACCAACAAAAAAGTACAGTAGTTTTTTGTGCATGAACACGATTCCTCAATTTTGGGCTTTTGGCTGAAATTACAGCATTTTCCAGCGCAGAAGTTGTCATGTCTCTGCTCTAGAAGTGATGTATACGAAAATAAGCACCAAGTAGCAGGCAAAACTAAGAAATATGAAAAGGAGAACCAAAGATATTGCTGGGTGGTACTCACTGATTCATGTGAAGACGAAGACATGGGGCTGGACGGGGAGCTCGAACTTGAGATTGAAGTACTCGCTGACTTATGCTCCATCTGATCTCCATGTCCAGCAGCCCCAGCCTGCTGCGAGCCAGCAACCTCCAAGGCTCCAACGTGCAGCCAGTAACCGCACTGATCCCTCGGTGCGTGGCCCGGTGACGCGCCCCGGCGGTGACGCCTCTAAGCTCTGACGCACGACGGAATCGACCCGGCTTCAGCCCTTCCTCCAGGTGGAGGGAGCTTGATCCAAAGGAGAGAGGGGAGTGGAGAGATTAGGAGGAACCTACTCCATTGATGCTTGCTCTGTTCACAGATCGGCCATGCGGAGAGGAGATGGAAGGAGGGCGGGTGGAGAGGTGGGGGCCTGGCAGTGGTGCGTGGAGTCATAGGCCGGCGGCGAAGTGGTTGTGTGCGCCGCTCCTTTTATAGCGCAATATGCGGTGGGCTGGTGGGCTAGCTGCGGGCGGTGGGGGAAGCGAGTCCTCTAGAGAACTGGACACGCGGTGAGCAGCGGAGAAATAGCATGGTCAGCGTTTGATTTCTTGATGACGCGTGGGCAGTTCCCCAAGATACGTGTCCACCATCGCTTTTCTTTTTTACTACCTCGTCAGAATGGTCTAGAAAAAACGGATAAAACCACAACCTTCACGTGCTAATTTTACCTCTGCACAGGTCCCCTAGCAACAAGTGTAATTTTCTAGAGGCCGTAAAAAAAAAATCCAAAAAACCCAAAGAAATGAATCCCTTACGGGCCTAGTATTCTTAGTATTTTCCCTAATCTACGTAACCTCCACTCGCCATCCTCTGCTGAGAAAATATAAAATAGTATATATGACGTGACTACGTGTGCAGACACTGCATGCATGGAAAAAAGACGTAACAGCCCGTACGACAATAATCCTAGACACAGGGACCTGTTACGGGTGGGCCCCTGCCTACCCTAATCTCCAATTCTATTGGTCCATTTTAGTTAGTCCGTCAAATCCTTAAGTAAAATCCGTGTGTCTAGCATTGCCGCCCGTACAATTATTCTACTTTCAAACCAAAAAGACTCAACCCCACACCTGCAGTAACCAAATACATATTTAAAAGCGATATAACTATCACTACTTTATCAAAGAGACTCTAAACCACAAACCTGCAGTACCCAAATATAGATTTGAAAGAGATATAATTATAACTACTTTAGTGATCTAAATGCTCTTATTTTATGGAGGGAGTACAAAGCAACTAAGCTCCTTATGATAAAAAAAGCTGATAAAAAAAGCTACATGTCAACTACACACAGTGACGGGGCCACACGCATGGATTTTCAAGATACAATCAGGTACATGGAAAGTCAAAAAAAAACCCGCATCCAATTGATAAACTTCCTTTTATCCACCAATTGCAGTCATGATAAAAACATACTTTCCTCGTTTAGCACGTAACAATAACTCATTAATGCACCTTTTTAAAATTTCCCTTTCATACAAACCGGCCGCCCCTAGACAGTCGATTCTAGAGAATGTTAACTATGTGTCACACGTCTACTAGGCAAGCCGAGACGATACAAATGTGACCCATCCACCCTCACACTCCACTCAGGAAGGCCGCACACAGATAATGTGAGCCACGTGGCAAACCCAAAAAAAGATAGTGGTGACTTATTCACCCTTTCATCTACTATGTATCCACCAAGAAGTATACAAGCAGAAGCACACAAAAAAGCATCCAGCCTTAAGCGCATAGGCAAACCAAAGAGCGTGAACAATCCATGCCCCACGAAGAACTTTCTAGAAGGGAAACAACTTCAAAACAAAAGAAAGAGCCCCGATTTTGGCACGTCCCAAGAGCATTTCCACTCTAACAACAACAATGTGAACGACACGGTGAGCACTAATTCATACTCACCACATCAAGCTCCCTCTTCCTTTTCATGCAAGGCAAGACCTAACCACAACACATTTGTTCACAACAGGATGAGCTGGCAGTCTACGTACCAAGACGCATAGTTCTTAAAGTAGTTAGCCTGACAGCCAAGCTAGAAAAATACAAGGTCACACCCACTGGAGCCGACCTGGAGTCATGATAGAAACATGCGTCCTCATTGGTCCTAATGACATTTACAGAGGCTTAGCCATAAGATGAAGTTGAAGAAAAGGCTGCTCAAGTGGCCTTGGAGTGCATTTGTGGTACCGACAATATTACCATCAACGATCATAACTAATATGCACTTGAAGTGGTAAAAGAGAAACTGCTTACAACACAGGAGAAAGCATAAACAAAGCAATGACAATTCAGCATGGCCCGCTAACCACCCAGCAGAACGAATTTCAAAGGCAAACAAGAATTCTAGCAAAATATGCAACAACTTCTTCGATGTGATACCGCCCGCATTGTGAAGATCATATCATTATGTACAGAGGTACCAAGCCGTCTGTGGGCCGGAGGCAACAATTCACAAAAGTTCTTTATCCCTTCATCACATGCACTAATCCTGGAGGCGGCTACACTAGGATGATCGAATCTAGCAAAAGTTTCTTTCATCTTACTGCAGTAGAGGCATGCCATGTTCGGCGAGAATAAATTATCCCTATCAGAGATGTACGAACATGAGTTTCCGTGTTTAGTAACATGCAATATGCATGATGCCAATAAATTTGCTTTTTCCTACATATTTTCCTGCATCCAAAATTTTACGTACAATAATCTGCTATATGAGATAGATAACACTAATTGCAAATAGTAAACACAATTCATATGAGCACATCGTATCGATAGGCGCGACGTGCCGCCGCGCGGGCTATGCTAGTATACTATTATTAAATACACTAGGGATACACGTGAACCATCTATCAAAATTTAATCATATGCAATGACAATAGTAGACTAGCAGGACTGGTCCTGAGAGTTCGGGGGCCCGGGGCGAAACTAAAACACGGGGCCCTTAACACTACCACAAGGTTTCCTTGAAAATATAGAAGGTTGTATTTTGTGTCAAGCTTTACTATAAGTATTGGAGTAAATTATAGGTTCAAGTGCTAGAAGATTAGATAGATAGGTGAAGGCAAGTCCATAAATAGTCTGAACAGAAATTTGCATAAAAACGCAGAGTTGAAAAGGATAGTTTAGTTTCTACAGTAAGTAATGTTAATTGTAAGGTTGTTACTCCGAGTATGATTATCTCACAAATTAAGACAGATAAGTAAATCCATATGAGTGATGTGAAAAACATTCCTTCGTTGGTTCAAATATTAAATCCCTTCATATAATCAAAAATTAAATCGACAATATAGCAAAAGTACAAACTCAGTCATCATACCTAATTGTGCAAATGAGTAAATAAGACTTATTTAGACCGTTGTTGCCATCATTGTTCAGTTCGTCTGAAAATAGTAGTCATGATCAAAAACCAGAACCACGTTCTTTGAGATCTAGACCACATGAATATGAATATCAACTCTGCATTAAACTACAGAAATAGAAGGTTAACAATACAAACTGCAGAAGACGTCGATCAGCCGGCAACACTCATCTTTGCAGACAAATGCAATACCAACCCGCGGCTGAACTCTGGCGGGCAGTCATATCTGTTGCGATCGAGTCCTCGTACTAGAGCAATCCCCTGATTCATCTGCCATGATCTTGATCTGCTCATGATGAGAAAAAGCGGCGCGTGCTTCATGCGTGGGGCCTCGCTCCAGTTTGGGCATCCCGCAGGTCGATGTGTGCGTTACGGCGATGTATCCGACGCTACAACTGCTAGTTGCAACTTGCAACTAATTAGGTCAGGCCCAATAGCATTTTCCATGCAGCTAATTGAGGACTAATGCAGAGCTCGCGGGGGCCCCTCCACTTTGGGAGCTCTGCATTAAACTTCATGAGCAATTCTCATCAAGTGAACATGCATATGAACATCTTAGGGCTGGATGATTACAACTTTTCTATCATTGTTCTAGTAAACCGGAGTTGGCCTTGGACATGATATTCTATTGGTCCTCAGTTGCTTTATTTCTAGTTAGTTCTTTCATCTTTACTTGAATTAGGTTCTTTGGTTAATGCTGATCACTCCTTTTGTTCAGCATGCTCACCTCCTTTTCACTTTATTTTCTTGGTTAATACTCCCTCCATCTCAAAATATAATACGTTTTTCGACACTATAATAGTGCCAAAAAAAGGTCTTATATTTGATATAGAGGAAGTACATTATTAGTTTCTATGACTTTTTTTATATAGCATTTGTATGAGTAGTAATTATGAAGTAACACATGCACTTTGTTTGTTCTCTGAGTAGCAGTTGTAGAAGCAATCTGGTAGTTTTGTGAGTTTTTTTACGTGCTTTCAATCCACTAGCTATTTACAAACCTATCAGTATGTGAATTTTTTTGTTACTGTGATTTCAATGTCAAAAAGAGTGGGCGTGCCCACCTTAAATTATGTGTTTCCTTGAATGACTAGTACTAGTGCTAGCTATGATGCTAGTGCCAAGAGTTTCGGCCTAAAAAAAGGGTAATAAGTCTTGTAATGAATAAGCTAGAGCAGGCGAAGATTTAGTCTGGCTGCCAGTAGTAGTAATGGTCAGATGCACTCGTAAGTGCTCAACCCAGTACAATGATTGCCCTATGACACTAATGCACGTCAAATGGAGTTTGCTGGAGCTAAAGTCGCAAGGAAACTCCGGTTTGTTCTGGCGGCAGCTTCATTCTTGGAGAAGATGAACTTATCATGAAACGGCCCAACTGAGCAGCATTTCAATTAGACCTCTTCGCATCTGACTCGAGCAAACTGTGGTGCTCTCGAATGGAGTACATGAGCTGGTCAGTCTCCTCTAATATCTCAATCGGTGCCAGGACAACAAAAGGTTGTAGATATGACATCTAGCTTAATAGATGATTGGTTGATAAAAATAAGTTGCATTTTCATTTTGAGTAAGCAGACAGAGAGCTAAATGGAGTGTGCAAATATCGATGGCGAAATATGAGAGGGTATATATTGAGCCCAACATAAAAAAACTAAACAAGAAAACATAGCATGCGGCAAGTATGGCACCATGGTACACAACTCATGAGTAGTAATGTTAGTTAGGTTTATTTTCAGGTGCAGGAGATATGACTAGTACCTCTTCAAATCGTGAGGTTTGACACATAGCTCACACGTCCATTTCATGCCCATTGCGGCCCTTGAAAGCATTTAGAAGAAACATAAGACGTCTGTTAAAAATTAACTCATGATATGCAACGGTTATACCTGTATTGAACACTAGATTAAGTTTTTTCCATGAGTACATTGAATTAAGGCTGGATTGACTAATAAACGGATACAACTTTTCTGTCATTGTTCTAGTAAACCGGAGTTGGCCTTGCCAAGGATATGTATATTCTACTGGTTCTCAGTTGATTTATTACTAGTTACTGTTCTTTTGAATTAGGTTCCTTGCTAAAGCTGATATCAGCATGCTCACGTCCTTTTCTCTTTATTGTGTTCGTCAATACATGTTTAGTTCGTATGATTTTTTATATATAGCATTTGTATGAGTAGAAATTATGAAGTTTCAACAGCCCCTTATTTTTTGCTCCGAGTAGTAGTTTTAGAGGCAACATCGTAACTATATCAGTTTGTTTTTTACGTGGTTTAAATCCTCTGGCTAATTACAAACCCGTTAATATGTGAATATTTTTGTTACTGCAATGTCAATGTCAAAAAAGTGGGCGTCCCCTACTTAAAGTATGTGTTTCCTTTGATCCGGTGGAATTCTGCAATGACAAGTAATAGTGCTGGTGCCAAGAGAGCAGGACAACAAAGTAGAAACAACATCAAGTTGCTGCCAAATAAAAGCACTAGGAGAGGGAAGGAAAATAATCTGTGTACAAACACTAATAAATCTCCTAATGAATAAGCTAGAGCAGGCGAATATTTATAGTCTGGTCGCTAGTACAGTATTTTTTTTAGGGAAACAACTTTCAGCAAACATGATAGTACAGTAAATGATCAGATGCACTCTGTGTTAGTGCTGAACCCAGTACAATTGAAGAGCAATTTGCTGGCCAAAGCCGCTAACGCATGTCAAATGGAGCTTGCCGGAGCAGAATTCACCGAAGACGTCAAAGATCAAGTGATCACATTGATGCTGCCCAGAAAACTCTAGGCTGCCCCGTGCAGGGTCAATGAATGTGGACGGAGTTTCGGAGAAACCACTTAGCGGCTGCCGTTGTACGATAGATAACATGGTCAGCTTCATTCTGATGACAACTCAGCTTCTGGAGAAGACAAATTTATCATGAAACAGTCCAACTAAGCAACATTTGAATGAGACGTCTTCCCATCTTACTTGTCAACTGAAGCGTGGTGATCTCGAACAGAGTATATCAGCTGGTCAGTTTCCTCTAATTCCTCAACTAGTGCCATGCCAACAAAAGGTTGTAGATATATGATATCTAGTTAAATAGATGATGCTTGGTTGATAAAACTAAGTTGCATTATGATTTTGAGTAAGCAGCCGGAGACCTAAACAGATTGTGTAAACATTGATGGTGAAATATGAGATGCCATATATTGAGCCCAACATCGAAGAAACTGGACAAGGAAACATGCATGGCATGCGGCAAGTATGATGACAGGGTACATAACTCATGAACACCAGCATTAGTTAGGTTTATTTTGAGGTGCGGGAGATATGATTAGTTCCTCTTCCACTTCAAAGTAGTTAAGCGCCATGTGTGAGGTTTTGAAGCTTAGCTCACATGTCCTTTGTTTTATAACTATTAGTTAGAGCTCTTGGAGGCATGTAGAAGGAACATAAGCCATGTGTTAAAAATTAACTCATGATATGCAACAGTTATACCTCTATAGAGCACCCAACTAAGTTTTTCTTTCATGGGTACACTAAATTAAGTTAACAATATGTTCTTTACTGGTAATTGAGCTTAACCAACCTCCCTAAATAGTACAGAAATTAACTTCATGCATTCTCCTGATTTGTTGTTTTTCTACTTCCCGACGAGTGTTAATGGTGAACAAGCATAGTAGTGTAATGAGCAATGGGTTGTGGCGGTACTGCGGTAGTAGCTCGGGGGTTTACGCTGCTGAATACACCTGCAGATTAAATGCCATGGGTAAGCAGTACGAAGTTCCTAGTTTTGAAATGAAACGAAATACTCTACCTCCTCACATGAAAAGTGTGCCATTACCTTATTCATGCCCCAAGCCTGGTCAGCCTAGTTCGAAATAATTCCAGTTACAAAATTTTATGACTCACAGTCTGTAGGCTAGTTTACATGATGGATTGATGAATGTGTTGGGGAACGCAGTAATTTCAAAATTTTCCTACGCACACGCAAGATCATGGTGATGATATAGCAACGAGGGGAGAGTGTTGTCTACATACCCTCGTAGACCGAAGCGGAAGCGTTGACGCAACGTAGAGGAAGTAGTCGTACGTCCTCCCGGTCCGACCGATCCAAGCACCGTTACTCCGGCTGAAGGAAATATACCCTAGAGGCAATAATAAAGTTATTATATATTTCCTCATATCATGATAAATGTTTATTATTCATGCTAGAATTGTATTAACCGGAAACATAATACATGTGTGAATATATAGACAAATAGAGTGTCACTAGTATGCCTCTACTTGACTAGCTTGTTAATCAAATATGGTTATGTTTCCTAACCATGAACAAGGAGTTGTTATTTGATTAACAAGGTCACATCATTAGTTGAATGATCTGATTGACATGACCCATTCCATTAGCTTAGCACCCGATCGTTTAGTATGTTGCTATTGCTTTTATCCATGACTTATACATGTTCCTATAACTATGAGATTATGCAACTCCCGTTTACCGGAGGAACACTTTGGGTACTACCAAACGTCACAACGTAACTGGGTGATTATAAAGGAGTACTACAGGTGTCTCCAAAGGCAGATGTTGGGTTGGCGTATTTCGAGATTAGGATTTGTCACTCCGATTGTCGGAGAGGTATCTCTGGGCCCTCTCGGTAATACACATCACTTAAGCCTTGCAAGCATTGTAACTAATGAGTTAGTTGCGAGATGATGTATTACGGAACGAGTAAAGAGACTTGCCGGTAACGAGATTGAACTAGGTATTGGATACCGACGACCGAATCTTGGGTAAGTAACATACCGATGACAAAGGGAACAACGTATGTTGTTATGCGGTCTGACCGATAAAGATCTTCGTAGAATATGAAGGAACCAATATGGGCATCCAGGTCCCGCTATTGGTTATTGACCGGAGACGTGTCTCGGTCATGTCTACATTGTTCTCGAACCGTAGGGTCCATGCACGCTTAAGGTTTCGGCGATGCTTATATTATGAGTTTATGAGTTTTGATGTACGAAGGAGTTCGGAGTCCCGGATGAGATCGGGGACATGACGAGGAGTCTCGAAATGGTCGAGACGTAAAGATCGATATATTGGACGACTATATTCAAGTTCGGAAAGGTTCCGAGTCATTCGGTATTTATCGGAGTACCGGAGAGTTACGGAATTCGCCGGGAGAAGTATTGGGCCTTATGGGCCATACGGGCAAGAGAGAGGGCTGCCCTAGGCAGGCGCGCCCCTTGCCCTAGTCCGAATTGGGCTAGGGGAGGCCGCACCCTCCTTCCTTCCTTCTCTCTTCCCTTCCTAGTCTCCTACTCCGAATACATGGAAGGATCCCTAGTTGGACTTGGTAAGGGGAATCCTACTCCGGTGGGAGTAGGACTCCCCTATGGCGCGCCTCCTCCCTAGGCCGGCCTCCTCCTCCCTCACCGAGTTGTACGTGTGTCAAGAACTCGGAGGCGCCGGAGTAACGGCGCTGGGATCGGTTGGATCGCGAGGAGAACGTACGACTACTTCCTCTACGTTGTGATCGCTTCCGCTTCGGTCTACGAGGGTACGTAGACAACACTCTGCCCTCTCGTTGCTATGCATCACCATGATCTTGCGTGTGCGTAGGAATTTTTTTGAAATTACTACGTTCCCCAACAGTGGCATCCGA
The DNA here is from genome assembly GCA_021437245.1 of Aegilops speltoides. Classification (NCBI taxonomy): domain Eukaryota; kingdom Viridiplantae; phylum Streptophyta; class Magnoliopsida; order Poales; family Poaceae; genus Aegilops; species Aegilops speltoides. The sequence continues at coordinate 24,682,894 of CM038147.1, forward strand.
GCCTAGGTTTTATGCGTTGATGTTATATGCACGAGTAGAACACAAGTGAGTTGTGGACGATATAAGTCATACTGCCTACCAGCATGTCATACTTTGGTTCAGCGGTATTGTGAGATGAAGCGGCTCGGACCGACATTACGCGTACGCTTACGCGAGACTGGTTTCACCGCTACGAGCACTCGTTGCTTAAAGGTGACTGGCGGGTGTCTGTCTCTCTCACTTTAGTTGAACCGAGTGTGGCTACGCCCGGTCCTTGTGAAGGTTAAAACGGAGTCTATTTGACAAACTATCATTGTGGTTTTGATGCGTAGGTAAGAACGGTTCTTGCTAAAGCCCGTAGCAGCCACGTAAAATTTGCAACAACAAAGTAGAGGACGTCTAACTTGTTTTTGCACGGCATGTTGTGATGTGATATGGTCAAGACGTGATGCTATATTTTATTGTATGAGATGATCATGTTTTGTAACCGAAGTTATCGGCAACTGGCTGGAGCCATATGGTTGTCGCTTTATTGTATGAAATGCAACGCCTGTAATTGCTTTACTTCATCACTAAGCGGTAGCGATAGTCGAGAAGCAATAGATGGCGAAACGACAACGATGCTACGATGGAGATCAAGGTGTCGCGCCAGGTGGCGATGGTGATCATGATGGTGCTTGGAGATGGAGATCACAAGCACAAGAAGATGATGGCCATATCATATCACTTATATTGATTGCATGTGATGTTTATCTTTTATGCATCTTATCTTGCTTGACGGTAGCATTTTAAGATGATCTCTCACTAAAAATTATCAAGTAGTGTTCTCCCTGAGTACGCACTGTTGCCAAAGTTCGTCGTGCCCAGACACCACGTGATGATCGGGTGTGATAAGCTCTACGTCCATCTACAACGGGTGCAAGCCAGTTTTGCACACGCAAAATACTCAGGTTATACTTGACGAGCCTAGCATATGCAGATATGGCCTCGAACACGGAGACCGAAAGATCGGCGTGAATCATATAGTAGATATGATCAACATAAGATGTTCACCATTGAAAACTACTCCATCTCACGTGATGATCGGTTATGGTTTAGTTGATTTGGATCACGTGATCACTTAGATGACTAGAGAGATGTCTGTCTAAGTGGGAGTTCTTAAGTAATATGATTAATTGAACTTAAATTTATCATGAACTTAGTCCTGGTAGTATTTTGCAAATTATGTTGTAGATCAATAGCTCGCGTTGTTGCTTTCATATGTTTGTTTTTGATATGTTCCTAGAGAAAATTGTGTTGAAAAATGTTAGTAGCAATGATGCGGATTCGATCCGTGATCGGAGGTTTATCCTCATTGCTGCACAGAAGAATTATGTCCTTAATGCACCGCTAGGTGACAGACCTATTGCAGGAGCAGATGCAAACGTTATGAACGTTTGGCTAGCTCAATATGATGACTACTTGATAGTTTAAGTGCACCATGCTTAACAGCTTAGAATCGGGACTTCAAAGACGTTTTGAACGTCATGGACCATATGAGATGTTCCAGGAGTTGAAGTTAATATTTCAAGCAAATACCCGAGTTGAGAGATATGAAGTCTTCAACAAGTTCTATAGCTAAAAGATGGAGGAGAATCGCTCAACTAGTGAGCATGTGCACAGATTGTCTGGGTACTACAATCGCTTGAATCAAGTGGGAGTTAATCTTCCAGATAAGATAGTGATTGACAGAATTCTCTAGTCACCATCACCAAGTTAGTAGAACTTCGTGATGAACTATAGTATGCAAGGGATGATGAAAATGATTCCCGAGTTCTTCGTGATGTTGAAATCGACGAATGTAGAAATCAAGAAAGAGCATCAAGTGTTGATGATTGACAAGACCACTAGTTTCAAGAAAAGGACAAAGGGAAAGAAAGGGAACTTCAAGTGGAAAGACAAGCAAGTTGTCACTCCCGCGAAGAAGCTCCAAAGCCTGAAACTGAGTGCTTACACTGCGAAGGAAATGGTCACTGGAAACGGAAATGCCCTGAATATTTGGTGGATAAGCAGGATGGCAAAGTGAACAAAAGTATATTTGATATACATGTTATTGATGTGTACTTTACTAGTGTTTATAGCAACCCTTCGGTATTTGGTACTGGTTCAGTTGCTAAGAGTAGTAACTCAAACGGAGTTGCGAATAAGCGAAACTAGTTAAGGGTGAAGTGACGATGTGTGTTGAAAGTAGTTTCAAGATTGATATGATCATCATCGCACACTCCCTATACTTTCGGGATTAGTGTTGAACCTAAATAAATGTTATTTGGTGTTTTCGTTGAGCATGAATATGATTTGATCGTGTTTATTGCAATACGGTTATTCATAAACTGTTGTTCTGTTTACATGAATAAAACCTTATATGGTTACACACCCAATGAAAATGGTTCATTGGATCTCGATCGTAGTGATACACATAATATTGAAACCAAAAGATGCAAAGTTAATAATGATAGTGCAACTTATTTGTGGCACTGCCGTTTATGTCATATTGGTGTAAAGCGCATGAAGAAACTCCATGCTGATGGGATTTTGGAATCACTTGATTATGAATCACTTGATGCTTGCGAACCATGCCTCATGGGCAAGATGACTAAGACTCCGTTCTCCGGAACAGTGGAGCGAGCAACTGACTTATTGGAAATAATACATACTGATGTATACGATCCAATGAGTGTTAAGGCTCGCGGCGGGTATCGTTATTTTCTGACCTTCACAGATGATTTGAGCAGATATGGGTATATCTACTTGATGAAACATAAGTCTGAAATAGTTGAAAGGATTCAAAGAATTTCAGAGTGAAGTGGAAAAATCATCGTGACAAGAAAATAAGGTTTCTACGATTTGATCGCGGGGACAAATATTTAAGCTACAAGTTTGGTCTTCAATTAAAACAATGTGGAATAGTTTCACAAATTCATGCCACCTGGAACACCAGATCATAATGGTGTGTCCGAACGTCATAACCGTACTTTATTGGATATAGTACAATCTATGATGTTTCTTACCGATTTACCAATGTCGTTTTGGGATCATGCATTAGAGACAACTGCATTCACGTTAAATAGGGCACCATCTAAATCCGTTGAGACGACACTATATGAACTGTGGTTTAGCAAGAAACCAAAGTTGTCGTTTCTTAAAGTTTGGGGCTGCGATGCTTATGTGAAAAAGTTTCATCCTGATAAGCTCAAACCCAAATCGGAGAAATGTGTCTTCATAGGATACCCAAAGGAGACAGTTGGGTACACCTTCTATCACAGATCCGAAGGCAAGACATTCGTTGCTAAGAATGGATCCTTTCCAGAGAAGGAGTTTCTCTCGAAAGAAGTGAGTGGGAGGAGAGTAGAACTTGATGAGGTAATTGTACCTTCTCCCTTATTGGAAAGTAGTTCATCACAGAAATCAGTTCCAGTGATTCCTACACCAATTAGTGAGGAAGTTAATGATGATGATCATAAAACTTCACATCAAGTTACTACCAAACCTCGTAGGTAAAACAGAGTGAGATCCGCACAAGAGTGGTACGGTAATCCTGTTCTGGAGGTCGTGTTACTTGACCATGACAAACCTACGAACTATGAGGAAGCGATTATGAGCCCAGATTCCGCAAAATGGTTTGAGGCCATGAAATCTGAGATATGATCCATGTATGAGAACAAAGTATGGACTTTGATGGATTTGCCCGATGATCGGCAAACCATAGAAAATAAATGGATCTTCAAGAGGAAGACAGACGTTGATAGTAGTGTTACTATCTACAAAGCTAGACTTGTCGAAAAAGGTTTTTGACAAAGTTCAAGGTGTTGAATATGATGAGATTTTCTTACTCGTATCGATGCTTAAAAGTCTATCTGAATCATGTTAGCAATTGCCACATTTTATGAAATTTGGCAAATGGATGTCAAAACTACATTCCTTAATGAATTTATTAAAGAAGAGTTGTATATGATACAACCAGAAGGTTTTGTCAATCCTAAAGGTGCTAACAAAATGTGCAAGCTCCAGCGATTCATCTATGGACTGGTGCAAGCATCTCAGAGTTGGAATATACGCTTTTGATAAGTTGATCAAAGCATATAGTTTTTGTACAGACTTATGGTGAAGCCTGTATTTACTAGAAAGTGAGTGGGAGCACTACAACATTTCTGATAAGTATATGTGAATGACATATTGTAGATCGGAAATAATGTAGAATTATTCTGCAAAGCATAAAGGAGTGTTTGAAAGAAGTTTTTCAAAGAAAGACCTCGGTGAAGCTGCTTACATATTGAGCATCAAGATCTATAGAGATAGATCAAGATGCTTGATAAGTTTTTTCAATGAGTACATACCTTGACAAGATTTTGAAGTAGTTCAAAATGGAACAGTCAAATAAAGAGCTCTTGCCTGTGTTACAAGGTGTGAAGATGAGTAAGACTCAAAACCCGACCACGGCAGAAGATAGGAAGAGAATGAAAGTCATTCCCTATGCCTTGGCCATAGGTTCTATAAAGTATGCCATGCTGTGTACCAGATCTATTGTATACCCTGCACTGAGTTTGGCAAGGGAGTACAATAGTGATCTAGGAGTAGATCACTGGACAGCGGTCAAAATTATCCTTAGTGGAATAAGGATATGTTTCTCGATTATGGAAGTGACAAAAGGTTCGTCGTAAAGGGTTACGTCGATGCAAGTTTTGATACTGATCTGGATGACTCTAAGTCTCGATCTAGATACATATTGAAAGTAGGAGCAATTAGCTAGAGTAGCTTCATGCAGAGCATTGTAGACATAGAAAAATTACAAAATACATAACGGATCTGAATATGAAAGACCCGTTGACTAAGACTCTCTCACAAGCAAAACATGATCACACCTTAGTACCCTTTGGGTGTTGGTCACATGGCGATGTGAACTATGGGTGTTAATCACATGATGATGTGAACTATCGATGTTAATCACATGGTGATGTGATCTAGATTATTGACTCTAGTGCAAGTGGGAGACTGAAGGAAATATGCCCTAGAGGCAATAATAAAGTTATTATATATGTCCTCATATCATGATAAATGTTTATTATTCATGCTAGAATTGTATTAACGGAAACATAATACATGTGTGAATATATAGACAAACAGTGTCACTAGTATGCCTCTACTTGACTAGCTTGTTAATCAAATATGGTTATGTTTCCTAACCATGAACAAGGAGTTGTTATTTGATTAACAAGGTCACATCATTAGTTGAATGATCTGATTGACATGACCCATTCCATTAGCTTAGCACCCGATCGTTTAGTATGTTGTTATTGCTTTTATCCATGACTTATACATGTTCCTATAACTATGAGATTATGCAACTCCCGTTTACCGGAGGAACACTTTGGGTACTACCAAACGTCACAACGTAACTGGGTGATTATAAAGGAGTACTACAGGTGTCTCCAAAGGCAGATGTTGGGTTGGCGTATTTCGAGATTAGGATTTGTCACTCCGATTGTCGGAGAGGTATCTCTGGGCCCTCTCGGTAATACACATCACTTAAGCCTTGCAAGCATTGTAACTAATGAGTTAGTTGCGAGATGATGTATTACGGAACGAGTAAAGAGACTTGCGATAGCGAGATTGAACTAGGTATTGGATACCGACGATCGAATCTTGGGTAAGTAACATACCGATGACAAAGGAACAACGTATGTTGTTATGCGGTCTGACCGATAAAGATCTTCGTAGAATATGTAGGAACCAATATGGGCATCCAGGTCCGCTATTGGTTATTGACCGAGGCGTGTCTCGGTCATGTCTACATTGTTCTCGAACCGTAGGGTCCGCACGCTTAAGGTTTCGATGCGACAGTTATATTATGAGTTTATGAGTTTTGATGTACCGAAGGAGTTCGGAGTCCCGGATGAGATCGGGGACATGACGAGGAGTCTCGAAATGGTCGAGACGTAAAGATCGATATATTGGACGACTATATTCGAGTTCGGAAAGGTTCCGAGTCATTCGGTATTTATCGAGTACGGAGAGTTACGGGAATTCGCCGGGAGAAGTATTGGGCCTTATGGGCCATACGGGAAAGAGAGAGGGCTGCCCTAGGCAGGCAGCGCCCCCTTGCCCTAGTCCGAATGGGCTGGGGAGGGCCGCACCCTCCTTCCTTCCTTCTCTCTTCCCTTCCTAGTCTCCTACTCCTAATACATGGAAGGGTCCCTAGTTGGACTAGGAAAGGGGAATCCTACTCCCGGTGGGAGTAGGACTCCCCTATGGCGCCTCCTCCCTAGGCCGGCCTCCTCCTCCCTCCCTCCTTTATATCTGGGGCAGGGGCACCCCATAGACACACAAGTTGATCCTTGAGATCGTTCCTTAGCCGTGTCGGTGCCCCCTCCACCATAATCCACCTCGGTCATATCGAAGCGGTGCTTAGGCGAAGCCTGCGTCGGTAGAACATCAAGATCGTCACCACGCCGTCGTCGGTTGACGGAACTCTCTCCCGGAGCTTTGCTGGATCGGAGCCCGAGGAGCGCCACCGAGCTGTACGTGTGTCAAGAACTCGGAGGCGCCGGATGCTGGCGCTGGGATCGGTTGGATCGCGAGGAGAACGTCGACTACTTCCTCTACGCCAGATCGCTTCCGCTTCGGTCTCACGAGGGTACGAGACAACACTCTCCCTCTCGTTGCTATGCATCACCATGATCTTGCGTGTGCGCCGGAAATTTTTGAAATTACTACGTTCCCCAACACCGCACCTCCGAAGTTCTTGACACACGACAGCTCGATGACGCACCTCGATCTCCAATCCAAGAGAGGCTCGAGGGGAGTTCCGTCAAGACGACGGCGTGGTGACGATCTTGATGTTCTCTGTCGCAGGCTTCGCCTAAGCACCGCTACAATATGAACGAGGTGTAATATCGTGGAGGGGGCACCGCACACGGCTAAGGAACGATCAATGATCAACTTGTGTGTTCTAGGTGGCCGGCCCAAGGGGGGCGCGCCATAGGGAGGAGGAAACCTACTCCAAGTATGTTTCCCCTCTTTTTCCTAATCTTATTTGGAGGGGGAAGGAAGGAGTACTAGTAGTAGGAAGTAGTACTAGTAGTAGGAAGGAAGAGGGGGAAGGAGAAAGGAAAGGGGGGGCCGGCCCCCCTCCCCAATTCGGATTGGGCTTGGAGGGGCGCGCCCCCCTCCCTTGCTCCTTCTCTCTTCCTCCTACATGGGCCCAATAAAGCCCATATACTTCCCGGGGGGTTCCGGTAACCTCCCGGAGTTCCGGTATATTCCCAAACTCTCCCGGAACCTTTCCGGTGTCCAAATATATCAGTCCAATATATCAATCTTTATGTCTCGGCCATTTCGAGACTCCTCTTCATGTCCGTGATCACATCCGGGACTCCGAACAACCTTCGGTACATCAAAATACATAAACTCATAATATAACTGTCATCGAAACCTTAAGCGTGCGGACCCTACGGTTCGAGAACAATGCAGACATGACCGAGACACGTCTCTGGTCAATAACCAATAGCTGGACCTGGATGCCCATATTGGTTCCTACATATTCTACGAAGATCTTTATCGGTCAAACCGCATAACAACATACTTTGTTCCTTTGTCATCGGTATGTTACTTTCCGAGATTTGATCGTCGGTATCCAATACCTAGTTCAATCTCGCTACGGCAAGTCTCTTTACTCGCTCGTTATACGTCAACTCATAACTAACTCATTAGTTATATGCTTGCAAGGCTTAAGTGATGAGTATTACCGAGAGGGCCCAGAGATACCTCTCCGACAATCGGAGGACAAATCCTAATCTCGAATTATGCCAACTCAACATGAACCTTCGGAAACACCTGTAGAGCACCTTTATAATCACCCATTCGTTGTAGACGTTTGGTAGCACACAAAGTGTTCTTCCGGTACACAGGAGTTGCACAATCTCATAGTTGCAGGAACTTTGTATAAGTCATGAAGAAAGCAATAGCAGCATACTAAACAATCAAGTGCTAGGCTTAACAAAATGGGTCATGTCAATCACATCATTCTTCTAATGATGTGATCCCACTAATCAAATGACAACACATGTCTATGGTCAGGAAACATGACCATCTTTGATTAATGAGCTAGTCAAGTAGAGGCATACTAGTGACTATATGTTTGTCTATGTATTCACACATGTATCATGTTTCCGTTAATACAATTCTAGCATGAATAATAAACATTTATCATGATATGAGGAAATAAATAATAACTTTATTATTGCCTCTAGGGCATATTTCCTTCAGTCTCCCACTTGCACTAGAGTCAATAATCTAGATTACATAGTAATGATTCTAACACCCATGGAGTCTTGGTGCTGATCATGTTTTGCTCGTGAGAGAGGCTTAGTCAACGGGTCTGCAACATTCAGATCCGTATGTATCTTGCAAATCTCTATGTCTCCCACTTGGACTTGGTCCCGAATGGAATTGAAGCGTCTCTTGATGTGCTTGGTCCTCTTGTGAAATCTGGATTCCTTTGCCAAGGCAATTGCACCAGTATTGTCACAGAAGATCTTCATTGGTCCCGATGCACTAGGTATGACACATAGATCGGAAATGAACTCCTTCATCCAGACTCCTTCATTTGCTGCTTCAGAAGCAGCTATGTACTCCGCTTCACATGTAGATCCCGCCACGACGCTTTGTTTAGAACTGCACCAACTTACAGCTCCACCGTTTAATAAAAACACGTATCCGGTTTGCGATTTAGAATCGTCCGGATCAGTGTCAAAGCTTGCATCGACGTAACCATTTACGACTAGCTCTTTGTCACCTCCATATACGAGAAACATATCCTTAGTCCTTTTCGGTATTTCAGATGTTCTTGACCGCTGTCCGATGATCCACTCTGGATTACTTTGGTACCTTCTGCTAAGCTTATTGCTAAGCATACGCCGGTCTGGTACACAGCATTGCATACATGATAGAGCCTATGGCTGAAGCATAGGAACATTTTTCATTTCTCTCTATCTTCTGCTGTGGTCGGGCATTGAGTTCGACTCAACTTCACACCTTGTAGCACAGTGCAAGAATCCTTTCTTTGCTCGATCCATATTGAACTTTTTCAATATTTTGTCAAGGTATGTGCTTTGTGAAAGTCCTATTAAGCGTCTTGATCTATCTCTATAGATCTTGATGCCTAATATGTAAGCAGCTTCACCGAGGTCTTTCATCGAAAAACTTTTATTCAAATATCCCTTTATGCTATCCAGAAATTCTATATCATTTCCAATTAATAATATGTCATCAACATATAAAACTAGAAATGCTACAGAGCTCCCACTCACTTTCTTGTAAATACAAAGCTTCTCCAAAAGTCTCAGATAAAACCATATGCTTTGATCACACTATCAAAACGCTTATTCCAACTCCGAGATGCTTGCACCAGTCCATAAATGGAACGTTGGAGCTTGCACACTTTGTCAAGACCTTTTGGATCAACAAAACCTTCCGCTGCATCATATACAACTCTTCTTCTAGAAATCCATTCAAGAATGCAGTCTTGACATCCATTTGCCAAATTTCATAATCATGAAATGCAGCAATAGCCAACATGATTCAGACAGACTTAAGCATCGCCACGGGTGAGAAAGTCTCATCGTAGTCAACCCCTTGAACTTGTCGAAAACCTTTCGCAACAAGTCGAGCTTTATAGACGAGAACATTACCATCAGCGTCGGTCTTCTTCTTAAAGATCCATTTATTCTCAATGGCTTGCCGATCATCGGCAAGTCAACCAAAGTCCATACTTTGTTTTCATACATGGATCCTATCTCGAGATATCATGGCCTCCAGCCATTTTGCGGAATCTGGGCTCATCATCGCTTCCTCATAGTTCGTAGGTTCATCATGGTCAAGTAACATGACTTCCGAACAGGATTACCGTACCACTCAAGTGCGGATCTTACTCGTAGACCTACGAGGTTTAGCGAAAACTCGATCTGAAGTTTCATGATCAATATCATTAGCTTCCTCACTAGTTGGTGTAGTTGTCACGGAACCGGTTCTCGTGATGAACTACCTTCCAACAAGGGAGTAGATATAGTTATCTCATCAAGTTCTACTTTCCTCCCACTCACTTCTTTCGAGAGAAATTCTTTCTCTAGAAAGGATCCATTCTTAGCAACGAATGTTTTGCCTTCGGATCTGTGATAGAAGGTGTACCCAACACTTTCCTTTGGGTATCCTATGAAGACACATTTCTCCGATTTGGGTTCGAGCTTGTCTGGTTGAAGTTTCTTCACATAAGCATCGCAGCCCCAAACTTTAAGAAACGACAACTTTGGTTTCTTGCCAACCCATAGTTCATAAGGCGTCGTCTCAACGGATTTTGATGGTGCCCTATTTAACGTGAATGCGGCCGTCTCTAAAGCATAACCCCAAAACGATAGCGGTAAATCGGTAAGAGACATCATAGATCGCACCATATCAAGTAAAGTACGATTACGACGTTCGGACACACCATTCCGTTGTGGTGTTCCAGGTGGCGTGAGTTGCAAAACTATTCCGCATTGTTTCAAATGTAAACCAAACTCGTAACTCAAATATTCTCCTCCACGATCAGATCGTAGAAACTTTATTTTCTTGTTACGATGATTTTCTACTTCACTCTGAAATTCTTTGAACTTTTAAAATGTTTCAGACTTGTGCTTCATTAATTAGATTTACCCATATCTGCTCAAATCATCTGTGAAGGTGAGAAAATAACGATATCCGCCACGAGCCTCAACATTCATCGGGCCACATACATCTGTATGTATGATTTCCAACAAATCTGTTGCTCTCTCCATAGTACCGGAGAACGACGTTTTAGTCATCTTGCCCATGAGGCACGGTTCGCAAGTACCAAGTGATTCATAATCAAGTGATTCCGAAGTCCATCAAGATGGAGTTTCTTCATGCGTTTTACATCGATATGACCTAAACGGCAGTGCCACAAATAAGTTGCACTATCATTATCAACTCTGCATCTTTTGGCTTCAACATTATGAATATGTGTATCACTACTATCAAGATTCAATAAAAATAGACCACTCTTCAAGGGTGCATGACCATAAAAGATATTACTCATATAAATAGAACAACCATTATTCTCTGATTTAAATGAATAACCGTCTCGCATCAAACAAGATCCAGATATAATGTTCATGCTCAACGCAGGCACCAAATAACAATTATTTAGGTCTAAAACTAATCCCGATGGTAGATGTAGAGGTAGCGTGCCGACGGCGATCACATCGACATTGGAACCGCTTTCCCACGCGCATCGTCACCTCGTCCCTGGCCGGTGCTCCCTTATTCCGTAGTCCTGTTTGAGTTGCAAATATTAGCAAGTAACCAGTATCAAATACCAGTGCTACTACGAGCTCTAGTTAGGTACACATCAATAACATGTATATCACATATACCTTTGTTTACTTTGCCATCCTTCTTATCCGCCAAATACTTGGGGCAGTTCCGCTTCCAGTGACCAGTCTGCTTGCAGTAGAAGCACTCAGTTTCAGGCTTAGGTCCACACTTGGGTTTCTTCTCTTGAGCAGCAACTTGCTTGCCGTTCTTTTTGAAGTTTTCCTTCTTCTTCCCTTTGCCCTTCTTCTTGAAACTAGTGGTCTTGTTGACCATCAACACTTGATGCTCCTTCTTGATTTCTACCTTCGCGGCTTTCAGCATCGTGAAGAGCTCGGGAATAGTCTTGTTCATCCCTTTCATATTATAGTTCATCACAAAGCTCTTGTAGCTTGGTGGCGATGATTGAAGAATTCATCAATGACACTATCATCGTGAAGATTAACTCCCGGTTGAATCAAGTGATTGTTATAACCAGACATTCTCGAGTATATGTTCACCGACGAACTATTCTCCTCCATCTTGCAGCTGTAGAACTTATTGGAGACTTCATATCTCTCAATCCGGGCATTTGCTTGAAATATTAACTTCAACTCTGGAACATCTCATATGCTCCATGACGTTCAAAATGTCGTTGAAGACCGGTTCTAAGCCGTAAAGCATGGCACATGAACTATAGAGTAGTCATCAGCTTTGCTCGCCAGACGTTCTTAACGCCGTCGGCCAGCATCAGCAGCAGGTTCGCACCCAGCGGTGCTTCCAGACGTAACTCTTACGTGCAGCAATGAAGATAATCCTCGTGTTATGGACCCAGTCCGTATAATTGCTACCATCATCTTTCAACTTTGCTTTCTCAAGGAACGCATTAAAATTCAACGGAACAACAAGCACGAGCCATCTATCTACAAACAAACATAGACAAACAAGATACTATCAGTACTAAGTTCATGATAAATTTAAGATCAATTAATCATATTACTTAAGAACTCCCACTTAGCAGACATCTCTAGTCATCTAAGTGATTACGTGATCCAAATCAACTAAACCATAACCGATCATCACGTGAGATGGAGTAGTTTTCAATGGTGAACATCATTATGTTGATCATATCTACTATATGATTCACGCCGACCTTCGGTCTCCGTGTTCGAGGCCATATCTGCATATGCTAGGCTCGTCAAGTTTAACCTGAGTATTCTGCATGTGCAAAACTGGCTTGCACCCGTTGTAGATGGACGAGAGCTTATCACACCCGATCATCACGTGGTGTCTCGCACGACGAACTTTGGCAACGGTGCATACTCAGGGAGAACACTACTTGATAATTTTAGTGAGAGATCATCTTAAAATGCTACCGTCAATCAAAGCAAGATAAGATGAATAAAGGATAAACATCGCATGCAATCAATATAAGTGATATGATATGGCCATCATCATCTTGTGCTTGTGATCTCCATCTCCGAAGCACCATCGTGATCACCATAGTCACCGGCGCGACACCTTTATCTCCATCGTAGCATCGTTGTCGTTACGCCATCTATTGCTTCTACGACTATCGCTACCGCTTAGTGATAAAGTAAAGCAATTACAGGGCGTTGCATTTCATACAATAAAGCGACAACCATATGGCTCCTGCCATTGCCGATAACCGGTTACAAAACATGATCATGTCATACAATAAAATATAGCATCACGTCTTGACCATATCACATCACAACATGCCCTGCAAAAACAAGTTAGACGTCCTCTACTTTGTTGTTGCAAATTTTACGTGGCTGCTACGGGCATAAGCAAGAACCAATCTCACCTACGCATCAAAACCACAACGATAATTTGTCAAGTTGATGCTGTTTTAACCTTCGCAAGGACCGGGCGTAGCCACACTCGGTTCAACTAAAGTTGGAGAAACAGACACCCGCTAGTCACCTGTGTGCAAAGCACGGCGGTAAAACCAGTCTCGCGTAAGCGTACGCGTAATGTCGGTCCGGGCCGCTTCATCCAACAATACCGCTGAACCAAAGTATGACATGCTGGTAAGCAGTATGACTTATATCGCCCACAACTCACTTGTGTTCTACTCGTGCAAATAACATCAAACCATAAAAACCAGGCTCGGATGCCACTGTTGGGGAACGTAGTAATTTCAAAATTTTCCTACGCACACGCAAGATCATGGTGATGATATAGCAACGAGGGGAGAGTGTTGTCTACGTACCCTCGTAGACCGAAGCGGAAGCGTTGACGCAGCGTAGAGGAAGTAGTCGTACGTCCTCCCGGTCCGACCGATCCAAGCACCATTACTCCGGCACCTCCGAGTTCTTGACACACGTACAGCTCGATGACGCACCCTCGATCTCCAATCCAGAGAGGCCCGAGGGGAGTTCATCACATGACGGCATGGTGACGATCTTGATGTTCTCCTGTCGCAGGGCTTCGCCTAAGCACCGCTACAATATGAACGAGGTGTAATATCGTGGAGGGGGGCACCGCACACGGCTAAGGAACAATCAATGATCAACTTGTGTGTTCTAGGGTGCCCCCCTACCCCCGTATATAAAGGAGGGAGGGAGGAGGTGGCCGGCCCAAGGGAGGGCCCGCCATAGGGAGGAGGAAACCTACTCCAAGTAGGTTTCCCCTCTTTTTCCTAATCTTATTTGGAGGGGGAAGGAAGGAGTACTAGTAGTAGGAAGTAGTACTAGTAGTAGGAAGGAAGAGGGGGAAGGAGAAAGGAAAGGGGGGCCCGGCCCCCCTCCCCAATTCGGATTGGGCTTGGGGGGCGCGCCCCCCTCCCTTGCTCCTTCTCTCTTCCTCCTACATGGGCCCAATAAAGCCCATATACTTCCCGGGGGGTTCCGGTAACCTCCCGGAGCTCCGGTATATTGCCAAACTCTCCCGGAACCTTTCCGGTGTCCAAATATATCCGTCCAATATATCAATCTTTATGTCTCGACCATTTCGAGACTCCTCATCATGTCCGTGATCACATCCGGGACTCCAAACAACCTTCGGTACATCAAAATACATAAACTCATAATATAACTGTCATCAAAACCTTAAGCGTGCGGACTCTACGGTTCGAGAACAATGCAGACATGACCGAGACACGTCTCTGGTCAATAACCAATAGCGGGACCTGGATGCCCATATTGGTTCCTACATATTCTACGAAGATCTTTATCGGTCAAACCGCATAACAACATACTTTGTTCCCTTTGTCATCGGTATGTTACTTGCCCGAGATTTGATCGTCGGTATCCAATACCTAGTTTAATCTCGTTATCGCAAGTCTCTTTACTCGTTCATGAATCGTCATCTCATAACTAACTCATTAGTTATATGCTTGCAAGGCTTAAGTGATGAGTATTACCGAGAGGGCCCAGAGATACCTCTCCGACAATCGGAGTGACAAATCCTAATCTCGAATTATGCCAACTCAACATGAACCTTCGGAAACACCAGAGAGCACCTTTATAATCACCCGATTACGTTGTGACGTTTGGTAGCACACAAAGTGTTCTTCCGTACACGGAGTTGCACAATCTCATAGTTGTAGGAACTTTGTATAAGTCATGAAGAAAGCAATAGCAGCATACTAAACGATCAAGTGCTAGGCTTAACAAAATGGGTCATGTCAATCACATCATTCTTCTAATGATGTGATCCCACTAATCAAATGACAACACATGTCTATGGTCAGGAAACATGACCATCTTTGATTAATGAGCTAGTCAAGTAGAGGCATACTAGTGACTATATGTTTGTCTATGTATTCACACATGTATCATGTTTCCGGTTAATACAATTCTAGCATGAATAATAAACATTTATCATGATATGAGGAAATAAATAATAACTTTATTATTGCCTCTAGGGCATATTTCCTTCAGAATGTTGATGCCTCGATGTAGAAGCTAGTGGTATGCACGGAGGGGCTCATAACAGCTTGACAATTGACAAATATGTCAATAGTAATGGAGAATACATTTCCAAAAATGATATAAGACACAAATATCCAGAGAGGATTGTTCAGTTGCCATTACCATGGTCCAAGGATACTGGGAGAATAAATCGTGGCATACATGTATGGCCATGAGTCGGAGATTGTACATACTAACTAGGAAGTTGTTGAGTCACAAACTGAAAGTAGGTGTTGCTATGAGTTATCACCAGTGGCTAGCTATGACTTTTTTTGAGGGGGTGGCTAGTTGTGACTTTGTTGGTCGTTTGATTGTTTCTTGGCCACTCTCATGATTGTAAAACATGCACAAATTGTAGGCGCATAGTTTAACACCCCCCACCCACCCCCAATTATAACTTGCTCGACAAAATCTCAACTATATAAAGATCCGCGGCATCATAGATTATTGCTCATCTTTCTTTTACTTCTTGAATATGAAGGTGGGATATTATTCCTTTTTCTAGTTGACATGCTAGTACGTACCCAAATGGATACGTGTATTGGACCATGTAAGGCTTGATCCAAGGTTTCGTACGCATGGACAGTATAGTCCTTCCTATCTAGTAGTAGTTTGCAAAAGTGTACATAATTGTTCAGTCTGAGAATGTTGCTAGTCTTTTCCGCATTCTTCATTTTAATTTTTCACAGATGATCTCTACCTAGATTATCATCATAGTTTTGATGGTTTTAGGGAACGTAATGGTTGGGTCATATGACTCATTCTATGAGGAGCCCCACATTGTCGGACAAGTGGGCACCTTGTACGAAAGAAATTTCCCCCACATAGACATAGTGGGTTTGGACACTGCCAAGGCGATACTAATAGGAAGCATGAACCTCTACTTCCTTTCCCTCTTGAATGAGGAAAGAGACTTGTATTACTTGTTTAGGATATGGAGCATTTTTTCAGGACTAAGAAGAGAGCCTGACTTCATGAACACAGTTTGTCCCTAAACAAGCTAAGCGAGTAAATGTCATGTTTTTCCAAAGTTTTGAACTCTTTAAAGATAGCTGTCGCCTTTCCAGTACGGATATGAAATCCATTCAGTTGCCTCTAGTATCTCAAATGGCACCATGACAAACACCATTATAGATACAATACCTAGCTAAAGATGATACTTGGTAGACAAAAGTTGCATTCTGATTCCTGGGTGAGTAAGCAACGGGCTAAAGGATAGCGCAAACAACCATGGCAAACTAAGAGGGTATATATATTGAGCCCATAACTAAAGAAATTTAAACAGAAAATGAAAACATGTGGCAAGTGTGACACTCAGTTACACAACTCATGACCAGTAGCCCCTAGTTAGGTTTGTTTTGAGGGGTGGAAGATATGAGAGGTTATGCAGTTTTTACAAGGGATGGTAATGTTTTCTCTTGTGAATGTTAAGAATTTGATTCTCCCTCCATATCAAAATATAAGACGTTCTTTGACACTATACATCTTATATTTTGATACAGAGTGAGTAAATCATTGTGGGGATCGTAATGTTGTCCAACTACAACCAAAACTTAATTTGCCATTTTGTTGGGGGTGACTTCATAATTAACGCTTCAGGCCCGGAACGCATAGCGCTCGTGGGGCCGTCGCGCAGGACTTGTCCCATTTATGGCTGGTTTGCTCGCTGTCTAGGTTGGACCACCCGATTCGCTTGCTCCTTGGTTTCCCACGCCTGCTCTCGTCCGCCTTGCTTTATTTCTTGCTTTTCTTTTTGTAGTGTTGCTCTGTTGTTTAAGAAAAAAAAACCGGGTATCAGTATTTAAAACAAAAACATTCACAAATTTGAAAAGGATACAAAATTTTGAAAAGTTCATGAATTTCAAAAGATTTAATGGATTTGAATTTTTTTCTTAGATTTGAAAAACTTTCACAGATTTGACAAAAAATTGAATTTAAATATATTTCCTGAACTTGAATAAATGTTCACAAATTTTAAAATATTCAAAAATTTGAAAAAAATCATATATATAAAAAATTTCTTGAATTAAAAAACATTAATACTAAATTCCATGAAATTGAAAAATGTTCCCAAATTTGGACGAGTTTGGGAATTTGAAAAGATTTCATGAATTCAAGAAAAATTCATAGAATTGAAAAGTTGTAAATTTTAAAAAGTCCATGAAGTTGAAGAAAGATCAAATTATTTTGAAACATAAAAACCAGAAATAAAAAGACCAACCAAAAGCTTCTAGAAGCTTCCCAAAACCATAAATAGATCAACACCAAAATAGGAAAAGAAAATTTTAAAAATTTGAAAAGACAAAAAAAAACTTAATAGGCAACAAAACCAGAGTGAAAACAGAGAAAATTATCTGAAAGAAAAAACAGAAGCGACCTTTAGGAGGTTGCCAAAACCAGTGTGAGGAGCTAAAAATTGCCAGGCCCTTTAAATTATCTAATGTTGAAAGGGCGCTGATAGGCGCCGGCGGACCGGCCCAAATTTGGGCCGGTCCTACCCTGCCCGTGCGATTATTTCGCTCCCAGCCGTTCAGATCTGATCCCTTTTTCGTCTCTAACCTTTCGCCCCACACAGCGCATCAGGGGAAGCTCGCGGTCGCGCCGCACACCGTGCCTTCTTTGTCAGGCTGCTCCTTCACGGGACGTGGCGGTCGCGTTCGTCGACATCGCTAGCCCAGGCAGCACCAGCACTGCTGTCAGCTTGCCGCCCCTCGTCTCATGACTGTCGGGGTTGCAACACGAGCGCCGCTGTATGCCAGCTGCTGACGATGACTGTAACTCAAAATGTGGCCGGTTCCAGCGCACGGTTGCCCTGGTTGTAGCAAAAATCTCTCAGGTCAACGGCTCCGGCTCGTTGCCGTTAGCACAACCGTGATCCAGCGAAAAGAATTCAGTAGCAAAAACCCAAATGGTCGATTGAAGCAAAAAAAAAGTCGGTTACAGCTAAAATTAACACCGGTTGTAGCAAAAATGCCGCCGATCAAACAAAAAAATCTCGGTAGCAAAACCTCCAAAATGGTCGATTGAAGAAAAAGATTTTGCCGTTTCCAGCTAAATATGACACAAGTTGCAAAATAAAAGAAGCCACAACAACAAACTTCAAAGAAAAAAGATTGTAGCAAAAAAACTAGCAGGTTCCAGCAAAACATAATGCTGGTTCCAACACTCACCAGTCACCGCGTCCGATTTAAAAAAAAAGATGTTGCAAACAGCAAGACGATGTGCTGGAACCGGCGGTCCCATTTGCTGGAACCTGCCACGGCGATTGTGGTGACCGGCGTGCCTTCTTGCTCCGCCGACGGGGCGTTGCAGCTTCTCCGTGCCGAGAATGAGCGGCGTTGCCGGTTGCAGCTCACCTCGATGAGGATGTTCGGCGTCGGCCTTGAAGCTCCCGACCTCGCCGGTTGCAGCTCCCAAAGACGAGGTTGCAGCTTCTGGCTTGGTTGTCCAGCATGTCGAGACGCTAGTTGCAACGACGACGAGCGGCTTCGGCTCCACGACGGGCGGGCGAAGGAAGGAGGAGGTAGCCATGGCGTCGACGGCGGGAGAGCCCCCCCCCCCCCCAGGTTCGCGGTGTGTCGACGGGAGTCCGCTCCCCCCATCCCCTTGTGCATCAGTGGCCTTTTGAGATGTAGAAGTGCCACCATGGGATGGGCAGTTCCATGGCAGAAGGTGGAAGACGCAGAAAAAAAGGATAGAGATGAAGACGAGCTGCGCGAGGAGAAAATGTGTGGATGAAAACCAACCATTCGTGTGAATAGGATAAGGAAGGGAGCGCGAGCGGTGCGTGGGTCCATTGCTGCGTGTTACGCGAGCGAGGACCGGCACAACGCTTCGGCCGGCAGGCCGGCACGAAACGTTTCCCATGTTGAAAAGAGCTGTGCCCTATGTACGGAAACGGAAGTAACCAAAGCTACAAGCGCTAAATAGGAAATCGTTTGTACGACCTGCTTAGCTTTTGCGTGGCAGACTGAGATGAGATCCCAGCACTGTCGACCAACACTCCAGGCATAGAGGCCCACCAAATAGGGCTGCAAATGCCATGTTTCGCCCCTGATTGCAACTACTGGCGGACTAGTATCAGGCCAGCCCATTTACCTATTTATCGTTTGATGGTAACAAGCTTTGCACTCTACTTATTTTCTCGCAAGCAGTGCTGGTTGTGGATGCAATATGGGTAGTTCTGTCACTTTGTTTTTGTTACATGGTTATAGTCCATCGTCTCTTTATGAACCTTGAAATCTAAACAGTTGTGTACCTGCAATGTCGATGCCTAAAATTTCTGGCTATTTAATTTTTTAAATTTGCTTGATTTGGTGAAAGCCTGCATTGACGAGTTCTAATCTAATAAAAAGGAACACAACAGACAAAATTACAGGAAATGATTGCTGCCATACAAAATAAGTCATGGAAAAAACACTAGCAGAGACATGAAAATAAACCAGTGTACAAACACTAGATAAATTAGGTAATGAATAAGCTAAAGCAGGCGAAAATGTATAGTCTCACTTCCAGTACTATCAATTATCAGATGCACTCGATGTAATTGTTGGGCCCAGTACAATCAAAGGGCAGTCTCTGCATTAAGCCAAATGGAGCTTGCCGGCGGTCGAGTGGTCGCTGGCAAGAAAACTCTAGGCAGCCCCGTGCAGGGTGGATGAATGCGGACAAAGTTTCGGAGACACTGCTCTGCGACTGCCGCTCTATGGCGGATAACATGGCGGCTTCATTCTGACGGCAGATCAGCACCTGGAGAACTCGTGCCGGCACCAATTTAGCTAGTAGGTTTTGAAATCCTTTCAAAGATAGAAATCATTCACTCCAGCGGAGCATATGAGCTGGTCAGTTTCTTCTAATATCTCAACTTGTGCCATGACACAAGAAGGTTGTTGATATGACATCTGGCTTAATACTAGATGATATCTCGTTGATAAAAGTTGCATTTTGGCTTATGAGTAAGCAGCCCCGGAGCTAAACAGATTGTGCAGACATTGATGGCGAAATATGAGAGGGTATATATTGAGCCCAACATCGAAGGAACCAAACAAGGAAACGCAGCATGCTGCAAGTATGATACCAGTCACCAAGGTACATAACTCATGAACACTAGCGTTAGTTAGGTTTATTTCGAGGTGCATGAGATATGACTAGTTCCTCTTGCACTTAAAATAAATTAAGGTGATGTGTGAGGTTCCAAGCCTACTCACACATTGATCGTTTTTTTGGGTCCGGACGATTAAAAATCAACTCATGATATGAAACGGCTATTCTTGTACCACCTTAGAGCATCTACAACCGGACTTGGCAAATCCGCACCCTTATGCGCCCGCCAGCCCCTCATGTCTTGTGCACGGCATTCGTGTATCTGAAATCCATGCAAATCCATGCACGTCCATCATACATGCTAATATCTCACACAAATAACAAATGTTAGTACCGAAAATACATAGATCTTACATAAAATTTGTTTTAAGTGCACAACTCAAACATTAGCTCATTGGTTTCTATTGTGGGCCTACATATGCTTCACAAGATCATTGAGTAGCTGCGCGTGCACATGATGATCTCGAAGATTCCGATGCATTTGCAGAAAGTTCATAAGCTAAGATGTATCTTGATTTTCCGGGATTTGAATTTGTTCTTCAGGTGCTTCAGAATCATTGGTTAGGGCTACACCATCAACCTTATCTTCGACAATCATATTGTGCAATATTACTCAATATGTTTTTTTGACTATGTACTGCAAGGCAACAGCCTCACAGTGATTTATTAAACTTTAACAAGAGTTTACATAATTACATGGAGACAGAGAGTAGAGAAAGAAATACTTACAAGAAGCCTATGAGAGAGAGGCTATCCAAAGAAGTAAGCTATCCTTATATTTACATTTGATTCTATGAGCTAAAAGGGAGATATCATGTATGAAATTCCTCCTCCAAGAATTGAAGGAAGGTCTCTCATTCCTAAAGATTTTCCCATTCCTTTGTGTCCATATATTCCAAGTAGCAGTAAAAACCACCTCAGTGAAGAAAGGATGACCAAAATCCCTCCTAGCAGAAAGAGCCATCTCATATGTACTCTGGTTTGGATGAGCGTTCCAGGAAATGCCAAGGTAATTCCAAACCCTTTGGCTGAAGTTGCAAGTGAAGAAAAGGTGTGCCCGATCCTCATGTGAGGCACAGAGGCAAAGGACACAAGTGTCATCCTGGATTATCTAGTTTCTGCGTTGCATCATATCCCTAGTATTCAAACGGTCCATTAGTAGAAGCCATCCAAACACTTTAAACTTGAGCGTGCAACCAGACTTCCAAATCCATTTGAAGATAGGATCAACTACTGATGGATTCATGTACCTAAGGTAGGGTCATAGGCCTGATCTAAGTGCCCTACCCAAGGACGCCCTTAGAAGAGATCACCTTCCAGTCGACCTACGAGGAACCCACTCGACTGACTTGAAGGACTTGACCATGAAGACTCACTCGACCATGAAGACTCACTCGACCACCAGAAGGTCAAGAGGCACTCTGCACTGCAACGGCCTGTAATTGAATAGACTTTATGGTAGTTAAGACACTTTATGTGGGGCATTACCAGTAACGCCCCAGATTTAATGTACTTTAAACCCCTCATTACGTGGGCTGGCAGGGGTCCTGGCGCACTCTATATAAGCCACCCCCCCTCCACAGGCAGAAGGGTTCGCACACCTGTAACACATATACACATAATCCACTCGACCGCCTCTGGGCTCCGAGACGTAGGGCTTTTACTTCCTCCGAGAAGGGCCTGAACTCGTACATCGCTTGTGTTTACAACCACTCCATAGCTAGGACCTTGCCTCTCCATACCTACCCCCCACTCTACTGTCAGACTTAGAACCACGATAGTTGGCGCCCACCGTGGGGCGGGTGTTTTAACGATTTTTTGGAGAAGTTGCGATACTTCCGAGTACTTTCATCATGATGACTGCTGGAGTTTTGGTCGAGGGGCGCGAGATCCGTCTCGGCGCTCTCACCTTTGTCGCCGACGACTCTGCATGGCTCCAGGAGGCTCCACTCGACGTTGATGCGCTCCCCGTCCGCGGTGCGACGCATTTCCGCGCATGTGTCCGCGGCGTTCTGCTGCGGCAACCGTCGACCCCGTATCGGTCGACTCCCCAATCGGTCACCCATCCTGTCTCCCACCAGCGCAAGCGCTCTGGTCGGTCGAGGCTCCAGCTGTGGGTGAAGCACGCGGTGGCTCGCCAGACGGCCACCGCCCAGGTCGCGGCAATTGAGCCCGACGAGTCTCTCTACGGCCTGTTCGATCTGTCGACTGGCTCGAGAGAGCGCATCCGAGTGTGATAGCAGTGATCCGCGGCAGAAACTCGATGGTCAACGGACCCGCAGATCCTCCTGGCCGCCCACGAGGGCGGGCAGGCGGCGGAGGCGACCCGACTGAGACCACGAAGAGTACCAGCCCGAGACACTTGACTCTCTGCAGAGGGAGGAGCTTCGCCGCAGGAACATGGATGCCCTGCATACTCCCATCGCGGGAGAAACCCCCGAGGCCCGCGCCTTGGAGGAGGCACGTTTGGCCAATCTAGTTGAGCAGCGCTCGTTCGAGAACCTCCAGCGAGCACTTTCGGCAGCGTCTTGTGCAACGAGTTCCCGACGCCAATCGACGTCAACTCTTCCCGCCGACTCAGGTATATCGAACCCCAATCCAGAATTTAGCAGCTGCAACCCGTATAGCAGAGTCCATCCAGCCCTCCCAGTCGGAAGCTGGCAGAGGCTTGATGCAGATCAGGGATTTGCTCCGGGCGGCAGGAGATCAGAATTCAGCCGTGTCGCAGTCGCGCAACAAAATTCACAGTCGATCCGTCGCTGCGAATACAGTTCAATCGGCTCACAGTCCCAGATCGCCTCCGCGGCGGGAAGGGCGCGACAATCGGCGAGATCAGTATGGAGACCGACACGACCGAGATGACAGGCGTCGAGTGCCCGCTTCCCCTCCGAGGGATGGGTCATACGCTCCTCGGCAGCAAGATGACAGGCGTCAGCTCAGTGTGGGGCGAAGAGCTCCAGTCAACCCCAGAGAACCAGGCTTTGACGCGCGATCCATCATCGTGCAGGGTTTGGTCGACCAGAACAGAGCCCATCGAGGCGGACCCGAGAGAGACGCTCCCACGAGCAGTCGAGTGCATGTTTCTGGTCCAGAATGTTTCAGCAGGGCTATCAGAGCCGCAGTGATTCCCCCCAATTTCAGATTGGCAACAGGAGTCAGTAAGTTCACTGGTGAGTCTAAGCCTGAAACTTGGCTTGAGGACTACCGAGTGGCTGTTCAGATTGGTGGTGGGAATGATGAGGTGGCCATGAAGCATTTTCCCCTTATATTGGAAGGTTCTGCCAGAGCATGGCTGAATCAGTTACCTCCTAGCAGCATCTACACTTGGGAAGATCTGTCCCGAGTGTTCGTCAGAACATTTGAAGGAACTTGCAAGCGACCAGCTGGATTGACGGAGCTGCAAGTCTGTGTGCAGAAGACCAATGAGACTCTCAGAGAATATATTCAGAGATGGATCACTTTGCACCATATTGTGGAGAATGTGTCTGATCATCAGGCAGTCTGCGCCTTCAAAGATGGCGTCAAGAACAGAGAATTGAGTCTGAAGTTTGGTCGAACCGGGGACATGACCCTGAGTCGGATGATGGAGATTGCTACCAAGTGCGCCAACGGCGAGGAAGAGGACCGACTCCGAAGCGGCAAGTACAAGCCAAGTCGATCGGAGAAAGGAAACTCCGATCGGAAGCGAAGCGGAAGGCCGAACCAGCAGCTCATGGAGAGGCCTGGCCGTGACTCGTGGAAAGTTCAAGGGAAGCCAAAAGGATCCGGAATCCTAAGAAAGTAAAGGATAAAGAAGGAAGCAGCGTGATGGATATGCCGTGTCACATCCACACGAAGAAAGATGAAGAGGGCAATATTATTTACCCAAAGCATACCACTGCCGAGTGTGGACTCTGATCCAGCAGTTTCAGGGAAAACAGTCTAAGGACAAGGAGAAGGAGTCGGACAAGGCCGAAGACAAAGAGGACAGTGAGGAAGGATATCCGCATGTCAACTCCACTCTGATGATCTTCGCAGATGTGGAAAGCAAGAGTCGACTGAAAGTCATTAACCGTGAGGTGAACATGGTTGCCCCGGCAAAACCAAGTTATCTGAGAAGGTCCCAAACACCCATCACATTCGACCAATCTAATCACCCGACTCATATTGCCACCCCGGGAGGCAAGCTTTGATGGTCGATCCGGTTGTCGAAGGCACTTTCGACAAAGGTGCTGATGGACGGTGGTAGTGGGATGAACTTGTTGTATCTGCAGACACACTGAAAGGAATGGGCATTCCGATGTCTCGTGAGCACCAAGTAACATGAGCTTCCACGAGTCATACCAGGGAAGAAAGCTGAGTCACTCGGCCAAATAGCTCTGGACGTGGTGTTTGGTGATTCAAAGCATTTTCGCAAGGAAAAGTTTGAAGGAAATATGCCCTAGAGGCAATAATAAAGTTATTATTTATTTCCTTATTTCATGATAAATGTTTATCATTCATGCTAGAATTGTATTAACCGGAAACATGATACATGTGTGAATGCATAGACAAAACATTATGTCACTAGTATGCCTCTACTAGACTAGCTTGTTAATCAAAGATGGTTATGTTTCCTGACCATGAACAAAGAGTTGTTATTTGATTAACAAGGTCACATCATTAGTAGAATGATCTGATTGACATGACCCATTCCATTAGCTTAGCACACGATCGTTTAGTATGTTGCTACTGCTTTTATCCATGACTTATACATGTTCCTGTAACTATGAGATTATGCAACTCCCGTTTACCGGAGGAACACTTTGGGTACTACCAAACGTCACAACGTAACTGGGTGATTATAAAGGAGTACTACAGGTGTCTCCAAAGGCAAATGTTGGGTTGGCGTATTTCGAGATTAGGTTTTGTCACTCCGATTGTCGGAGAGGTATCTCTGGGCCCTCTCGGTAATGCACATCACTGAAGCCTTGCAAGCACTACAACTAATGAGTTAGTTGTGAGATGATGTATTACGAGCGAGTAAAGAGACTTGCGTAGCGAGATTGAACTAGGTATTGGATACCGACGATCGAATCTCGGGCAAGTAACATACCGATGACAAAGGAACAACGTATGTTGTTATGCGGTCTCGACCGATAAAGATCTTCGTAGAATATGTAGGAACCAATATGGGCATCCAGGTCCGCTATTGGTTATTGACGGAGGCGTGTCTCGGTCATGTCTACATTGTTCTCGAACCGTAGGGTCCGCACGCTTAAGGTTTCGATGATGGTTATATTATGAGTTTATGAGTTTTGATGTACCGAAGGAGTTCGAGTCCCGGATGAGACCGGGGACATGACGAGGAGTCTCGAAATGGTCGAGGCGTAAAGATCGATATATTGGACGACTATATTCGGAGTTCGGAAAGGTTCGAGTCATTCGGGTATTTTTCGAGTACCGGAGAGTTACAGGAATTCGTATTGGGCCTCATTGGGCCATACGGGAAAAGGAGAGAAAGGGCCAAAAGGTGGCGCGCCTCCCCTTGCTCTAGTCCGATTTGGACTAGGGAAGGGGCGCGCCTTCCTTCCTTCTCCTTCTCTCTTCCCTTTCCTTCTCTCCTACTCCCCTACATGGAAGGACTCCTAGTTGGACTAGGAAAGGGAATCCTACTCGGTGGGAGTAGGACTCCCTAGGCGCGCCAAACCTAGGCCGCCTCCTCCTCCCTTGCTCCTTTATATACGGGGCAGGGGCACCCATAGACACACAAGTTTGATCTACGGATCGTTCCTTAGCCGTGTGCGGTGCCCCTCCACCATATTCCACCTTGGTCATACCGTCGAAGCTTAGGCGAAGCTCTGCGCCGTAGAACATCAAGATCGTCACTGCGCCGTCGTCTTGTGGAACTCTCCCTCGACACTCGGCTGGATCGAGTCGAGGATGTCATCGAGCTGTACGTGTGTCAAGAACTCGGGGCGCGGAGTATGTGGCGCGGGATCGGTCGGATCGCGAGGAGAACGTCGACTACTTCCTCTACGTTGTGATCGCTTCGCGCCGGGTTCACGAGGGTACGTAGACAACACTCTCCCCTCTCGTTGCTATGCATCACCATGATCTTGCGTGTGCGTAGGAAATTTTTGAAATTACTCGTTCCCCATCGGTGGCATCCGAGCCTAGGTTTTATGGTTTGATGTTTTGCACGAGTAGAACACAAGTGAGTTGTGGGCGATACAAGTCATACTACCTACCAGCATGTCATACTATGGTTCAGCGGTATTGTGAGATGAAGCGGCCCGGACCGACATTACGCGTGACGCTTACGCGAGACTGGTTTCACCGCTTCGAGCACTCGTTGCTTAAAGGTGACTGGTGGGTGCTGTCTCTCTCACTTTAGTTGAACTGAGTGTGGCTACGCCGGTCCTTGAGAAGGTTAAACGGAGTCTATTTGACGAAGTATCGTTGTGGTTTTGATGCGTAGGTGAGACTGGTTCTTACTTAAGCCCGTAGCAGCCACGTAAAATTTGCAACAACAAAGTAGAGGACGTCTAACTTGTTTTTGCAGGGCATGTTGTGATGTGATATGGTCAAGACGTGATGCTATATTTTATTGTATGAGATGATCATGTTTTGTAACCGAAGTTATCGGCAACTGGCTGGAGCCATATGGTTGTCGCTTTATTGTATGCAATGCAATCGCCCTGTAATGCTTTACTTTATCACTAAGCGGTAGCGATAGTCGTAGAAGCATTAGATTGGCGAGACGACAACGATGCTACGATGGAGATCAAGGTGTCGCGCCGGTGACGATGGTGATCATGATGGTGCTGCGGAGATGGAGATCATGAAGCACAAGACGATGATGACCATATCATATCACTTATATTGATTTGCATGTGATGTTTATCTTTTATGCATCTTATCTTGCTTTGATTGACGGTAGCATTATAAGATGATCTCTCACTAAATTATCAAGAAGTGTTCTACCTGAGTATGCACCGTTGCCAAAGTTCGTCGTGCCCAGACACCACGTGATGATCGGGTGTGATAAGCTCTACGTCCATCTACAACGGGTGCAAGCCAGTTTTGCACACGCAGAATACTCAGGTTATACTTGACGAGCCTAGCATATGCAGATATGGCCTCGGAACACGGAGACCGAAAGGTCGAGCGTGAATCATATAGTAGATATGATCAACATAAGATGTTCACCATTGAAAACTACTCCATTTCACGTGATGATCGGTTATGGTTTAGTTGATTTGGATCACGTGATCACTTAGATGACTAGAGGATGTCTGTCTAAGTGGGAGTTCTTAAGTAATATGATTAATTGAACTTAAATTTATCATGAACTTAGTCCTGGTAGTATTTTGCAAATTATGTTGTAAGATCAATAGCTTGCGTTGTTGCTTTCATATGTTTATTTTGATATGTTCCTAGAGAAAATTGTGTTGAAAAATGTTAGTAGCAATGATGCGGATTGGATCCGTGATCTGAGGTTTATCCTCAATGCTGCATGTGAAGAATTATGTCCTTAATGCACGCTAGGTGACAGACCTATTGCAGGAGCGGATGCGGGCGTTATGAGCGTTTGGCTAGCTCAATATGATGACTACTTGATAGTTTTGTGCACCATGCTTTATGGCTTAGAATCGGGACTTCAAAGATGTTTTGAACATCATGGACCATATGAGATGTTCAGGAAGTTGAAGTTAATATTTCAAGCAAATACCGAGTTGAGAGATATGAAGTCTCCAACAAGTTCTATAGCTAAAAGATGGAGGAGAATCGCTCAACTAGTGAGCATGTACTCAGATTATCAGGTACTACAATCACTTGAATCAAGTGGGAGTTAATCTTCGAGATAAGATAGTGATTGACAAAATTCTCTAGTCACCATCACCAAGTTAGTAGAACTTCGTGATGAACTATAGTATGCAAGGGATGATGAAAATGATTCCCGAGTTTTTCATGATGATGAAATCAATGAAGGTAGAAATCAAGAAAGAACATCAAGTGTTGATGGTTAACAAGACCACTAGTTTCAAGAAAAGGGCAAAGGGATAGAAGGGAACTTCAAGAAGAACGGCAAGCAAGTTGCTGCTCAAGTGAAGAAGCCCAAGTCTGGACGTAAGCCTGAGACTAATTGCTTCTACTGCAAAGGGACTGGTCACTGGAAGCAGAACTACCCCAAGTATTTGGTGGATAAGAAGGATGGCAAAGTGAACAAGGGTATATTTGATATACAGGTTATTGATGTGTGCCTTACTAGTGTTTATAGTAGCCCCTGAGTATTTGATACTTGTTCGGTTGCTAAGAGTAGTAACTCGAAACGGGAGTTCCGGAATAAACAGAAACTAGTTAAGGGTGAAGTGACGATGTGTGTTGAAAGTAGTTTCAAGATTGATATGATCATCATCGCACACTCCCTATACTTTCGGGATTAGTGTTGAACCTAAATAAATGTTATTTGGTGTTTGCGTTGAGCATGAATATGATTTGATCATGTTTATTGCAATACGGTTATTTATTTAAGTAAGAGAATAAACTGTTGTTCATTTACATGAATAAAACCTTATATGGTTACACACCCAATGAAAATGGTTCATTGGATCTCGATCGTAGTGATACACATATTCATAATATTGAAACCAAAAGATGCAAAGTTAATAATGATAGTGCAACTTATTTGTGGCACTGCCGTTTAGGTCATAATGGTGTAAAGCGCATGAAGAAACTCCATGATGATGGGATTTTGGAATCACTTGATTATGAATCACTTGATGCTTGCGAACCATGCCTCATGGGCAAGATGACTAAGACTCCGTTCTCCGGAACAGTGGAGCGAGCAACTGACTTATTGGAAATAATACATATTGATGTATGCGATCCAATGAGTGTTAAGGCTCGCGGCGGGTATCGTTATTTTCTGACCTTCACAGATGATTTGAGCAGATATGGGTATATCTACTTGATGAAACATAAGTCTGAAATAGTTGAAAGGTTCAAAGAATTTCAGAGTGAAGTGGAAAAATCATCGTGACAAGAAAATAAGGTTTCTACGATCTGATCGCGGAGACAAATATTTGAGTTCTGAGTTTGGTCTTCAATTCAAACAATGTGGAATAGTTTCACAAATTCATGCCACAGGAACACCACATCATAATGGTGTGTCCGAGCGTCATAACCATACTTTATTGGATATAGTACAATCTATGATGTTTCTTACCGATTTACCAATATCGTTTTGGGATCATGCATTAAAGACAGCTGCATTCACGTTAAATAGGGCACCATCTAAATCCGTTGAGGCGACACTATATGAACTGTGGTTTAGCAAGAAACCAAAGTTGTCGTTTCTTAAAGTTTGGGGCTGCGATGCTTATGTGAAAAAGTTTCATCTGATAAGCTCAAACCTAAATCGAATCGTCTTCATAGAATACCCAAAGGAGATTGTTGGGTACACCTTCTATCACAGATCCGGAGGCAAGACATTCGTTGTTGAAAATGGATCCTTTCTAGAGAAGGAGTTTCTCTCGAAAGAAGTGAGTGGGAGGAAAGTAGAACTTGATGAGGTAATAGTACCTTCTCCCTTACTTGAAAGTAGTTCATCGCAGAAACGGTTTCGAGACATCTACACCAAGTAGTGAGGAAGTTGATGATATTGATCATGAAACTTCAGATCAAGTTACTCTGAGAACCTCGTAGATCGACAGAGTAAGATCCGCACTGAGTGGTACGGCAATCCTGTTTCGGAAATCATGCTACTAGATCATGATGAACCTACGAACTATGAAGAAGCGATGGTGAGCCCAGATTCCATAAAATGGCTTGAGGCCATGAAATCTGAGATATGATCCATGTATTAGAACAAAGTATGGACTTTGATGGATTTGCCCGATGATCGGCAAACCAAAGAAAATAAATGGATCTTCAAGAGGAAGGCGGACGTTGATAGTAGTGTTACTATCTACAAAGCTCGACTTGTTGCAAAAGGTTTTCGACAAAGTTCAAGATGTTGACTACAATGAGATTTTCTCAAGCTGTAGCGATGCTTAAGTCTGTCCGAATCATGTTAGCAATTGCCACAATTTATGAAATTTGGCAAATGGATGTAAAAACTGCATTCTGAATGGTTTTACGGAGGAAGAGTTGTATATGATGCAACCGAAGTGTTTTTCGATCCAAAGGAGCTAACAAAGTGTGCAAGCTCCAGCGATCCATCTATGGACTGGTGCAAGCATCTCGGAGTTGGAATATACGCTTTGATGAGTTGATCAAAGCATATAGTTTTGTACAGACTTATGGTGAAGCCTGTATTTACTAGAAAGTGAGTGGGAGCACTACAGCATTTCTGATAAGTATATGTGAATGACATATTGTAGATCAGAAATAATGTAGAATTATTCTACAAAGCATAAAGGAGTGTTTGAAAGATGTTTTTCAAAGAAAGACCTCGGTGAAGCTGCTTACAGATTGAGCATCAAGATCTATAGAGATAGATCAAGATGCTTGATAAGTTTTTCAATGAGTACATACCTTGACAAGATTTTGAAGTAGTTCAAAATGGAGCAGTCAAAGAAAGAGTTCTTGCACTGTGTTACAAGGTGTGAAATTGAGTAAGACTCAAAACCCGACCACGGCGAGAAGATAGAAAGAGAAGAAAGTCATTCCCTATGCCTTAGCCATAGGTTCTATAAAGTATGCCATCTTTGTGTACCAGATCTATTGTATACCCTGCTTTGAGTTTGGCAAGGGAGTACAATAGTGATCTAGGAGTAGATCATGGACAACGGTCAAAATTATCCTTAGTGGAATAAGGATATGTTTCTCGATTATGGAAGTGACAAAAGGTTAGTAAGTAAAGGATTACGTCGATGCAAGTTTTGACACCGATCTGGATGACTCTAAATCTCGATCTAGATACATATTGAAAGTGGGAGCAATTAGCTAGAGTAGCCGTGCGAGCATTGTAGACATAGAAAATTGCAAAATACATAACGGATCTAAATGTGAAAGACCCGTTGACTAAGACTCTCTCACAAACAAAACATGATCACACTTTAGTACTCTTTGGGTATTAATCACATAGCAATGTGAACTAGATTACTGAATCTAGTAATCCCTTTGGGTGTTGGTCACATGGCGATGTGAACTATGGGTGTTAATCACATGATGATGTGAAATTATCGATGTTAATCACATGGTGATGTGATCTAGATTATTGACTCTAGTGCAAGTGGGAGGCTGAAGGAAATATGCCTAGAGGCAATAATAAAGTTATTATTTATTTCCTTATTTCATGATAAATGTTTATCATTCATGCTAGAATTGTATTAACGGAAACATGATACATGTGTGAATGCATAGACAAAACATTATGTCACTAGTATGCCTCTACTAGACTAGCTTGTTAATCAAAGATGGTTATGTTTCCTGACCATGAACAAAGAGTTGTTATTTGATTAACAAGGTCACATCATTAGTAGAATGATCTGATTGACATGACCCATTCCATTAGCTTAGCTCACGATCGTTTAGTATGTTGCTACTGCTTTTATCCATGACTTATACATGTTCCTGTAACTATGAGATTATGCAACTCCGTTTACGGAGGAACACTTTGGGTACTACCAAGCGTCACAGCGTAAGCTGGGTGATTATAAAGGAGTACTACATGTGTCTCCAAAGGCAAATGTTGGGTTGGCGTATTTGAGATTAGGTTTTGTCACTCCGATTGTCGGAGAGGTATCTCTGGGCCCTCTCGGTAATGCACATCACTGAAGCCTTGCAAGCACTACAACTAATGAGTTAGTTGTGAGATGATGTATTACTGAGCGAGTAAAGAGACTTGCGGTAATGAGATTGAACTAGGTATTGGATACCGAGCGATCGAATCTCGGGCAAGTAACATACCGATGACAAAGGAACAACGTATGTTGTTATGCGGATCGACCGATAAAGATCTTCGTAGAATATGTAGGAACCAATATGGGCATCCAGGTCCCGCTATTGGTTATTGACCGGAGGCGTGTCTCGGTCATGTCTACATTGTTCTCGAACCGTAGGGTCCGCACGCTTAAGGTTTCGATGGCAGTTATATTATGAGTTTATGAGTTTTGATGTACGAAGGAGTTGAGTCCCGGATGAGACGGGGACATGACGAGGAGTCTCGAAATGGTCGAGGCGTAAAGATCGATATATTGGACGACTATATTCGGAGTTCGGAAAGGTTCGAGTCATTGGGTATTTTTGAGTACCGGAGAGTTACGGGAATTCGTATTGGGCCTCATTGGGCCATACGGGAAAAGGAGAGAAAGGGCCAAAAGGTGGCGCGCCTCCCCTTGCTCTAGTCCGATTTGGACTAGGGAAGGCGCCCTTCCTTCCTTCTCCTTCTCTCTTCCCTTTCCTTCTCTCCTACTCCCCTACATGGAAGGACTCCTAGTTGGACTAGGAAAGGGAATCCTACTCCCGGTGGGAGTAGGACTCCCCTAAGCGCGCCAAACCTAGGCCGGCCTCCTCCTCCCTTGCTCCTTTATATACGGGGCAGGGGCACCCCATAGACACACAAGTTTGATCTACGGATCGTTCCTTAGCCGTGTCGGTGCCCCCTCCACCATATTCCACCTCGGTCATACCGTCGCATGAAGCTTAAGCGAAGCTCTGCGCCGATAGAACATCAAGATCGTCCACCACGCCGTCGGTTGTGGAACTCTCCCTCGACACTCGGCTGGATCGGAGTCTGAGGATGTCATCGAGCTGTCGTGTGTCAAGAACTCGGGGCGCCGGAATGTGGCGCCGGGATCGGTGGGATCGCGAGGAGAGCGTCGACTACTTCCTCTACGTTGTGATCGCTTCGCCGGGTCTACGAGAGTGCGTAGACAACACTCTCCCTCTCGTTGCTATGCATCACCATGATCTTGCGTGTGCGTAGGAAATTTTTGAAATTACTCGTTCCCCATCAAAGTTGGCGTTTGAGGTCGTGGATTTTCAGAGTGCGTACCACGCCATTTTGGGAGGCCAGCCACACGCGATTCATGGCTCGACCATGTTACGTGTACCTCAAACTGAAGATGCCCGGTCCCAAAGGAGTGATCACTGTCACCGGTGATCGGAAAAAGGCAGAAGAGTGCTTTCAGAAGGGCTCGAAGATTGCCGATTCCTAGGTGATAGCGGTCGAGTTTGAAGAGTATAAGCAAAACGCAGATCCGAGTGATTTGCTGCGATCCAAGAAACCCGCCACAGAATCTTCGCTTCAGTCGTCCGGTGAGACGAAGCCTGTCCACATTCACCCGACCGACCCCAATGCAGCCCCGACCCACATTTCCACAACACTCGACCCGAA
The DNA here is from genome assembly GCA_021437245.1 of Aegilops speltoides. Classification (NCBI taxonomy): domain Eukaryota; kingdom Viridiplantae; phylum Streptophyta; class Magnoliopsida; order Poales; family Poaceae; genus Aegilops; species Aegilops speltoides. Next base: position 24,716,602 of record CM038147.1, read on the forward strand.
ATAGGAAGAAGCGTTCATCCAGTTCCTCCATGAGAACTGGGACATTTTTGCATGGAAGCCAGCTGACATGCCAGGTGTTCCCAGGGGACTGGCTGAGCATCGTCTCAGAGTCAACAAATCAGCAAAACCAGTAAAAGAGCATCTTCGGCGGTCTGCCGTCCAGAAGAGAAAGGCTATTGGTGAGGAAGTGGCTCGACTGTTGGCGGCCGGATTTATCCGAGAGATATACCACTCCGAATGGCTCGCTAATGTCGTCATGGTTCCTAAGAAGGACAAGTCGCTCCGCATGTGCATTGATTTCAAGCACATCAATCGGGCCTGCCCAAAAGATCATTTTCCTCTCCCTCGCATAGATCAAATTGTTGACTCGACCGCGGGGTGCGAGAGATTGTCTTTTCTAGACGCCTATTCTTGGTATCATCAGATCCGTCTGTATGGTCCCGACGAGATAAAAACAGCTTTCATCACTCCATTCGGGTGCTTCTGCTATATCACCATGCCATTCGGCCTCAAGAATGCGGAGCCACATTTATGCGAATGATTGAAGTGTACGCTCACTCAAATCAGTCGGAATGTGGGAGCGTATATGGATGATATCGTCGTCAAGTCACGAAAAGGTTCCGACCTGCTCGCTGACCTTGCCGAAACATTTGCCTACCTCAGAAGGTATGATATCAAGCTCAATCCATCAAAGTGCACATTCGGAGTTCCTGGTGGAAAGTTACTCGGTTTTCGTTTCGGCGAGGATCGATGCTAATCCGAGAGAAGATAGGCACTATTCTCCGAATGAAAGCATACTGCGAGTGCACGATGTCGAAGCTTCTTGGATGCTTGGCGCATTAAGTCGATTCATCTCACGACTCGGTGAAAAGGCGTTGCCTCTTTACCGATCGATGAAGAAGGCGACAAGTTCGAGTGGACTTCAGAAGCTGATGCAGCATTTGCCGAGCTAAAAGCTCTGCACTCCACCCAGCCGGTGCTTGCTGCTCCAATCAGCAAAGAGCCTCTATTGCTTTATATTGCAGCCACAGGACAAGTCATCGATCACGAAAGGCTTACGGTCGGCGGGAAGAGGAAGGAAAAGCCTTCAAAGTTCAGCGCCCGATGTATTATTTGTCGAAGTCTTGACTCCATCCAGCAGAGATATCCTCATTATCGAAGCTTGTGTATGGAATATACTTTACCACGAAGAAGGTTGCTCATTATTTCTCTGATCATTCCATCACAGTCGTCAGCGACGTTCCATTATCAGAGATTCTACACAACAGAGATGCAACTGGTCGAGTGGCGAAATGGGCGATTGAGCTTCTTCCCCTTGATATCAAGTTTGAGGCAAAGAAAGCCATTAAGTCCCAGGCAATAGCGGATTTCCTCGCCGAGTGGATTGAACAACAACAGCCGACTGAAGTTCACTCGGAGCATTGGACCATGTTCTTTGATGGCTCTAAGATGCTGAATGGTTCCGGTGCTGGGGTGGTCCTGGTTTCCCCCAGAGGAGATAAGCTCAAATATGTGCTCCAGATTCACTTTGATTCCTCCAACAATGAGGCAGAGTATGAGGCCCTTTTATATGGATTACGCATGGCCATCTCACTCGGCGTCCGTCGCCTGATGGTTTATGGCGATTCAGATTTAGTGGTCAACCAAGTGATGAAGGAGTGGGACGAAGAAGCCTAGCCATATTTGGATCTTGCAATGCAGTGAGGAAGCTGGAAAAAGAAGTTCGAGGGTTAGAGCTCCATCACATCCCCGATTGAAAAATCAGGCAGCAGATGATCTGGCAAAGATAGGTTCCAAAGAGAAGCCATTCAGTGGTGTGTTTTTGGAGCATATACACACTCCGTCAGTCAAAGAAGATCCTTTCACAGAAGAAGCCCCGCAGCCCAAGAGTGCCACCAATCCGACTGAGGTTGAGGTCCCAGCAGTGGTCGACTTGGTCATGGAAGTCTTAGTGGTCACTCCCGACTGGACAATTCCCTATATCGCGTATATCCTGAGAAAAGAGCTCCCGGAGGATGAGGAAGAGGCTCGTCAGATCGTTCGCCGATCCAAAGCCTTTACCGTTATCAAAGGGCAGTTGTATAGAGAGAGCTTGTTGGAGTTGGTCAAAATGCATAACGCCGAAGAAGGCGAATCATCCTCAATGATATCCACTCGGGGACTGTGGTCACCATCGTCCTCTCGGACCATCGTAGCCAAAGCATACCGAGCCGGATTTTCTTGGCCAAGGGCGAATGAGATGGCGAAGGAAATAGTGGACAAGTGCGAAGGATGTCAGTTCTATTCCAATATGTCACACAAGCCTGCGTCGGCTCTGAAGATCATTCCACTCGTCTGGCCTTTCGCAGTATGGGGGTTGGACATGGTCGGTCCCTTGAGAACAGGTCGGAGTGGTTTCACGCATGTCTTGGTAGCGATCGACAAGTTCACCAAGTGGATTGAGGCTAAACCAATCAAGAATCTTGGCGCCGGTATCGTTGTTACCTTCGTCGAGCCGGCGTTCAGATATGGAGTCCCGCACAGCATTATTACGGATAATGGGTGAATTTTGACTCGGAAGAATTCAGGGATTTCGCAACTCTCAAGGCACACGAGTCGACTATGCTTGATCGCCCATCCGCGATCGAATGGACAAGCGAGCGAGCCAATGGCTTGATCCTCAAGGGTTTGAAGCCACGGTGATCGTGATCTCAAGCATGCGGCTGGAGCATGGGTCGACGAACTCCCTTCGGTGCTTTGGGGATTGCGGACCACACCCAATCGGTCGACCGGAAGAACACCATTCTTCTTGGTCTATGGAGCTGAAGCAGTCTTGCCGAGTGACCTTCTTCACAATGCTCCTCGAGTTGAGCTCTACAACGAAGCAGAAGCTGAGCAAGCGCGTCAGGACGCAGTCGACCTTCTAGAGGAAGAAAGGGAGATGGCTCTGATCCGATCGACCATCTACCAACAGGACTGTGAGAGGTCAAGCCTTCCAGGAAGGTGATCTAGTTCTCCGAGTGGATCAGCAGAAACAACACAAGCTCGCTCCTTCTTGGGAAGGACCCTTCATCGTAACCAAGGTTCTCCACAACGGGGCATATCGTCTTTACAACGTCGAACACAATATCGAAGAGCCCCGAGCTTGGAACGCGGATCTGCTCCGCCCATTTTACACTTAAAGTTTTTCACTCGGATGAGTTGTAATAAAGTACTTCTGTAGTTCATGGATTTCGAAATATTAGTGTCATAATTCCTCCATAATTTTTGTCACTTTTTATTTTGTCCCATAAAATTTTCCCCTCAGTGGGTGGCTTAGCCGCGAATCCGTTTCGCCTAAGTTTGTAAAAATCCTACCGAGTGGCAAGCCAGACTTCCACTCGGAGGCTTAGCTGCGAATCCGTTTCGCCTAAGTTACAAAAATCCTACCGAGTGGTAAGCCAGACTTCCACTCGGGGGCTTAGCTGCAGCCCAGTGCTCGCCTAAGTTATATAAATCCTACCGAGTGGTAAGCCAGACTTCCACTCGGAGGCTTAGCTGCAGTCCAAGTACTCGCCTAAGTTATATAAATCCTACCGAGTGGTAAGCCATAAGTACAAATGTGCGTTCGCAAGGAGGACGAGGTGCAGGTCGACTGCGACCCTCTCCTCCGAGCTACACCATAAGTACAATGTGCGTTCGCAAGGAGGACGAGGTGCAGGTCGACTGCGACCCTCTACTCCGAGCTACACCATAAGTACAAAGTGCGTTCGCAAGGAGGACGAGGTACAGGTCGACTGCGACTCTCTCCTCCGAGCTACACCATAAGTACAATGTGCGCTCGTAAGGACGACGAGGTGCAGGTCGACTGTGACCCTTTCCTCTGAGCTTCACCACAAGTACAACGTGAAAATCCTACCGAGTGAAGAGCAAACCTCTCACTCGGGGGCTTAGCTGCAGCCCAGTGCTCGCCTAAGATATAAAAATCCTACCGAGTGAAGAGCAAACCTCTCACTCGGGGGCTTAGCTGCAGCCCAGTGCTCGCCTAAGATATAAAAATCCTACATAGTGAAGAGCAAACCTCTCACTTGGGGGATTAGCTGCAGCCCAGTGCTGCGCCTAAGATATAAAAATCCTCTTGAGTGAAGAGCAAACCTCTCACTGGGGCTTAAGCTGCAGCCAGTGCTCGCCTAAGATATAAAATCCTCTTGAGTGAAGGGCAAACCCCTCACTCGGGGCTTAACTGCAGCCAGTGCTCGCCTAAGATATAAAAACCCTACCGAGTGAAGAACAAACCTCTCACTCGGAGGCTTAGCTGCAGCCCAGCTTGCCTAAGGAATAAGTCATTGCAGTGAGCATCTTCTTGTGAACACCGCAAAGGACATTTCGAGCCAAAAGCAATCATATTCAAACATCAAATCCAAGTTTAGGTCGATACCTAAAGGAACCGAAAGTGCTCAGCGCTAAGCCTGTTAAGGTTATCGGTTACAATTCCACTCGACATACCGAGGCAAATTTAAAGTGTCGGGCTTAAAGAAGTTTTTACCCCTCTGTGGAGGCTGGAAGAGCAACGAACTCATCAAGGTCGATTCTGCTGCGATCCGAGTGGCAGCAGCGATGAAAGTTTCCATGAAGGACCTGAAATCGTGTTTCTTGGTGTTAGCCACCGGAGAGCCGCCAGCTTGTCTTCTCGTAGCGTCTTTGCGGTGGACTCGGGCGGACACGAGCAACATCCGCACCGCAATGAGCCGAGGACTTCTTCCACTCCTGCACTCGGTCAGGGACTGCGTTCAGCCGAGCCATCAGCGACTCGAGGTCATTCTGGAGTGTCGCCCTGGGCCATAGCCTCGAGTCAATGCGGGACGTGGTGACCTTCAGTCTTGCAAGATAGTCCACGACAGCTGCAACACGGGATTCCAGTCGGAAGACGTTCATGGAAACTTCATCATTCACTGGAGAATTGACGGGGTCAAGGTTTGGTTCCAACTGGCTAGTCTCTTCTTCAAAGTTTCGACAGAATTCTGCAAAGACAAACACCGAGTCAAGGCAGTGGTCGAATGGAAGCATCACAGTTGAAAATGATTGTCGAGTATAAAGGGTTACCTTCGAGCATAAGGAACAACTTCTTGGCAAGTCCACTCAGGAAGGCCTCCAGGTCATTTTTCTTCCCAGTCAGCTGATTGATCTTGTCGGACAGGGTAGTCTTGTCAGTCTTTAGTCGGGTGACTTCCTTGTTGGCAATCCCAAGAGCAACTTTCAGATTAGTATTCTCTTCTTCGAGCTTGGTGACTGAAGCTAACTTCTCGTCAGCAAGCTTGATCTTCTCAGCTAGCTCAAGGTCTTTTTTCTTCTAGGCCTCCTTCACCTTGCTTGCAAGTCACAGAAAGGTCAGATTTTGAAACAAGTGAAGGGAAAAAGGAGTCGTCGAAGTCTCACCGAACATACCTTTGGTCTCCTCCTTCGCCTTCGTCAGATTCTCCTGAACCAGCTTCAGATCCAGCTCGTGCTGAATGTGCTTCTGTTCAAGCTCGGTATAGCGAGCCGCAAGGTCACAGGATTTCTGCGAAGAACCAATCGACAAAATATCGAAGATAATTCACTTCCAGTGGATAAGAGAAAATCATACGTTTCTAAGACTACAGCCGAATACAAGCATTCAGGACCGTAGTCTGGGGACTACACCGGTGGGTGCACTCAGCGCGTGCCCTACTTGTTCTATTGAAGGCGAGTCGACCGATCGACCCCCTTAAAAAGCGTATTCTTGATTGTAATCAATCGCGGTGATCGACCACGTCTCGTGGACTACACCAGTGGGTGCACTCAGCGTGCCCCCACGGTTTGAAATCCATTCGCCTCGATCGAATGGCGGAAAGAACTTACTTATAAAGCCTAAGACCGACTGCCAGTAGTCGACCTTAGCCTTGGGGACTACACCCAGCGGGTGCACTCAGCGTGCCCCCGCTAACACGGTGTTTTACTCAACACACCCACTGGGTGATTGCTATGGATTTCGGAAAGAGAAGTTTTGATAGCATATCCTAACAGAACAAGCGGTGGTCGACTGACCTGGACATTGCTCTGAAGGGCGGAGCAGGCGTCGTAAGCAGCTTGACTTGCGTCCCGGATGGCCTTTACCTTCTCCATCATGACTCCTGCTTGGCGTATCGCTTCCTTAGAAGCGCTGGCTTGGTCCTCTGGGACGTGGTGCGTTGTGAAAAGCGAAGGTTGCGCGGCACTCGACGAAGTGGGATGAGCACTCGTCAACGGCACCGCGAAAGACACGGTGTGTCGAGTGGTGTTCTCCCCCTCCGTGACCAGAGTCTCGGGCGCCGTCACATCCTGAGCCGCCTTACCAGTAGACGCCTTCCTGCTCCTCCTATGCTTCAGCGGTTCCTCATCCTCATCATCATCATCAGGAAGGGTGATAACGGCATTGGATAGAGCTTCAGAAAAGAATCAGAGTTAAAAATCATGAGTCAGTCGACTAAAGATAGAATTAAGAGTATAGTACCAGGATTTGAGGTTGCTGCGTCCTCCAGCTCATGGTCGTCAGCCTTGCCTGAGGTCTCAGACGTTGCAGCACTGAAGTTCCAAAGAATCAGTCGGCTAACTCAAGTATCAACCAGAGATAAAGCTTGTACAAAACACGAAGACTTAAGCAGCATTTTTTAACCTGATATGGTGGGGATGGACACCTTCATCTTCGGCAGGAGCTTGGTTTTCTTTGACGGAGCCACCTTCGACTGCTTCGACGCCTTTTCAGTCGGCGCCGAAGAAGTGGTCCGAGGGCGTTTGGTCGACTGCGAGGCAGTCGCAACCCCCTTGCCACGTTCAGTTGCAGGGTCATGGACAAGTTTCGACCGCCTTTCCGAGCGTGGTGGAGCAACCTCCTCCTCCTCCTCTTCTTCGTCCTCATCATCGTCGTCGTCATCATCGTCATCTTCGGCAGCGTCCGAGTCCCACTCCTCCTGGCTCTCGCCCCCGCTCGCTTCTTGTTCGGGATATTACCACTAGGTGTAAACCGGCCAAGTTTGGGCCGGGTTAGCTCCGCTAGTGGTGTAGTCATGGAAAGGCCCAAGGCCTGTAGTCGGTTTAGAGCTTGTAGCCGTAAACCGGCCTGATGTATGACTTGTATTGTAAGTTAGGAATAGGGAGATACCAACCGGGATACAGTATGAACGGTTGGGACTCTGCTAAACCGACAGGCGTCACTTTCGTGTATATAAGGGGACGACCCGGCGGCGGTTTAGGAAAAAACAACCACAACTCGAGCCTAGGCAAAGCTTATTTGCTCCCTACCCATCGAAACTACATCAATTCCATCACAACTAGACGTAGGCTTTTACCTTCATCGAAGGGGCCGAACTAGTATAAACCCTCGTGTCTTTGTGTCCGCTTTAACCCCTGCAAGTAAACTCGTAGCGATGGCTCCACGACTAAGTCCTTATGCTAGGACATCTGCCGTGACAAATCCACGACAGTTGGCGCCCACCGTGGGGCTATCGCGACGATGGTTTGGCGATCTTGGAGGGCAAGCTCAAAGGACTCGAAGGCTACGTCGTGGGCGGATGACCAAGAGTCGTCGCGGCGGATCTCGTCGGCGATGCTGGATGGGGTCCCGAGGCCGATTCAATCGAATATGGATACCGGGTCCCCTTCGGCGGCATACATGTTTTCATCGGCAAGACCGGAGGGCCTGGACCTGAGCCAGACACCTGCACCGAATTCGTCGAGACGGCTCATCGCGCGCGACCAGCCCAGGCTAAACCGGCCGTGAAGCATGTCTTCGTTGGAGCTACCCATGGAGGGGAGTATGATGCCGGTTCAGAGTACGGTAGCGAAACCGTCGTTTACTCGGCGATGAATCTTCACGCAGAGAGACCGAGTCATTGTACCAGCTGCAGGATGGTATGATCAGGGGCTGTTCCGATGGTGACAGTATTCCGGACCCCCAAGCCAGCTAAACCGGATCGGTATATTCATGGCCGGTACTCAGGCCGCAAACCTCTCTTCAACCGCAGCAGCAATGCTTTCCGGTTCAGCAGCGGCAGCAGGGGCAGGAGGCCCGGTGCGCCCGCCGGTTCAGGTTTTGTCAGATCTGTTTGATGCGCTAGCAGCGCTCATGGCGGAGGATAACCCAGCAGATCAGGAGGCTCATAATGCAGAAATTGCGAAGGTGAAAGAGCAGATCATGCAAGCCAAAGCGGATCTAGCGGCAGAGAAGGAGCGCATGGCCGCAGAGCGGGCCGCTTTAGATGCACAAGCTTACAAACTCATGCTTGACCAGAGCGCGTCACAGGAGGTGTTAAAGCGGAAGTACAGATCGCGCCTGCCATCAGGATTTGACCCTAGAAACCTCTTTCAGACCCCCGGAGCCGGACCCAGTAACCCGCCCCAGCACAGGGAGGTAAACCGGATTGAGGCACCAGGAGCGGGAGCGACGGTCCAACCGCGCCTGATGGAGCCCCCGCAGCAGAATACGGTGATTCCTCCGCCGGTACAGACGCCCCCGGGCCATTACTCTAACCCTATGGACAACCTTGTTGCGGCTGCTGCACGATTGGAGGCGATCCCAGTCGAAGGAGATTCCCCACAAGCAGTTGAGACACGCCGGGTTAAGGAGCTTCTCCGGACTGCACTAATCGGCGAGAAGCATATTCATACAGCCGCGATCGGATTCACTCTACGCCCCGTCCAAGCCGGAGCTACAGCAGGCGCATGGATGAACCGGCCCTATCAAGTAACGCGCGGGACCGTGAAGCGGCCCGAGGCAATCACCAGATAGGCAGCGCTCGTAATGCTCAGGAGGTGGTGGATCGGGCCCGGGCACGCAGGGAAGCCGAGTTAGCAGCGCAGGATGATGCGGGTCAACACACACCGGTTCGCCCTACCACCTTCGCCGGTCCAGGAGTCGCATCCGCTCTGGGAGTGCCCTGTTTAGTCCCCGCTCTACGCAATGTGCGTCTGCCTAAGGATTTTAAGGGCCCGCGCAAGGTGCCAAATTACACTGCAGATCTATCCCCTGAAGCGTGGATTGAAAGTTATGAGATGGCCATGGAGATGCTAGATGTTGATGAGGCAGCGTGTGCAAAGTACTTCACCATGATGATGGAGGGCACAGCCCGTACTTGGTTGAAAAGCTTGCCGCCCAATTCTATCAGTTCATGGGGTCAGTTACGGGCCCAGTTTATCCAGAATTTCAAGGATACATGTAAACAGCCCAAGTCCATAGTAGACTGGCGGCTTGCGTTCAGGAAGAAGAAGTCGACAACCCGTTGGATGCGCCGTGTGTCGAGATTTTGCACTCCTCGACCGGATCAATGCTGACTCGGCGATCATCACATTGGAAAGCAACTGCGGTTTGAGCCTCTGGCTGAAGCTGGGGCGTATGAAGCGGTTACGCAATGATACGGGAACCCTCATGACCGCTTTGGTAAAATATGCCGATTCAGACAAAGTACCAAGGATCTGGCGAGATGATGACGAAGCAGGGAAGGGAAAGAAGAATGGCAACTCCAAGCAGCAGCATTTCAAACCGGCAGGTCATGGAAACGGGGGCAAGCGCAAGGCCGATGGTAATCCGGATTTCGTAGCCAACACTAATGCGCAGGACAGAGGCCCGCGGCGCAGAGGCAAGGCGAATCGGGGTCCAAATGCTGGTGCAAACCGTTTGAATTACTTGTTGAATCAGCCTTGTCCCAAGCACGGGACGAAAGAATCCCCATCGAATCATCTTTGGAAAGACTGTTACATTATGCAAGAGTTCAAAAATTCCGATGCTTTTCGATATGACCAGGGATCAGGTGGTGGTGCAGGATCTGGTTTTCATGGGCCGGGTCAGGACGGAGCTTCCGGTTCAGGGCATAGCCAGGGCAATTTCAACAACCAGAGTAATCAAGGTAGCCAGCAGCAATAGCAGCAGTCAGACTATCAGAGCCAGCCAAAGCAGTTGAATGGCGGGCAGTATCATGTTTTTACAACCAGTTTGGACAAGCGGGATCGGAAGCTTCACAAACGGGCAGTAAATTCTGTTGAACCGGCTTTGCCACGGTATTTGCTTGGTCAGAGCAGCCTATCGTATGGAGCAGAGAGGACCATCCCCCCCGGGTTGATAATCTGGGTCAGCTGGCTTTGGTGGTAGACCCCCAGGTTGGGGGCTATAAGTTTACTAAGGTACTTATGGATGGAGGAAGCAGTATCAATATATTGTATTATGACACTTTCCGTCGCATGGGTCTCACAGATAAAGATCTTAGACCGTCCACTTTGGTGGAAAAAAGGCCTTTGGTCGCGGTTCATAGCTGCCATTAGTCGCGGGTTGCGCAAATCGCGACAAGCAAAACGCGACTAAAGCCCACCACCTTTAGTCGCGGCTGCTTAGAAACGCGACTAAAGGCTCGTCCACGTGGGCGCCAGCGGCCGTCGAGGCGGAGGACCTTTAGTCGCGGTTCTTCGCCAACCGCGACTAAAGGCCGCCATGAGGTTTAGGGTTTAGCCCCCCTAAACCTGTTTTCTGTTTAATTTGTTTTGTTTTATTTCTGTTTTCTGTTTAATTTGTATTGTTTTATTTCTTTTGTGCTTTATTTTAATTTTGAAGGAGTTTCATATATTCTACGGTACTACATACATGCATATGAATGTACAATTTCAAATAAATTTGAAATTAGAACCAAAAGAATTCAAGAGGAATATACAATATATATTCAATATCATCGGATGACCATATACAATTTTGAACAAGTTTCCATACATGATTTAATCCATATAAAGTTCTTCGTCCTCGTGATAGTGTTCTCCTTTAGGATGGAGGACTTCCTGCAGAACCATCCAGCTAGTTCCTCTTGAAGTGGTGGAAGCGAGCTTCGGACTAAGCGTCCACGGAGGTTATTCCTCTGAGCATTGGTATCACTCGGATCAACCCGCTCAGAGGTGTATCTCGGATCATCTCCTGAACAAAGTATGCACATAGATTGGTCAGCGGTGGCTGAATATCCCGATCTTAGTCTTTACCCTTTTGAATTCTAGGTCTTTTTGAATTCACCGACCTTTGTATCTCGAACCGTCTCCAAACCCTCGAGGCAAAGAAAATTAAATGAACAAGAGAGTTATTAGTTACTTGATATTAGGAAATGAGCGAAATAGGCCGATCGATATAGGCGCAAATGAATGAAAATAATTACTTCGCAGCATTTTTTCGATGTCGGCCCAAAGCTTTGGATCCTTATCCAGAGAGTCGTGGGCGAGACATTACGAGGTGTTAACTTTAATTACTAGCAGAATCCGGTGGAACTGCGGACACGATACATGCACGATCGTCATGCATAACTCATCGATTAGCCGCCACATACCATGCATGGAGTAAACAAAGAGAATGTGCTCAAGGCGAAACACTCACCCAAAATGGTAAGGAAATAGAATATCACTTTTGAGTTCCTGCTTTGTAAGAAACTGCCACAGGTCTGCCTCCACGTCGTCGGGGTAATGCTTCAACACAACATCATTAACGATGTGTGGGTCAATGAACCCAACATCATGGATGTTCCTTACTCTGCATTCCTTTTTCTTCATTCTGCATGTATAATAGAGGACACAACAATATAGTTAGGACATATATATAGTGCAGGCAATATGAACGAGATGGGGTAGAAATTAATAAATCACTTACAGAATGTAGCAACTGATGATAGATTTGTCGAGCTCGCGCAGATTGAAAAGCTGGAACAATTCACTCAGTTCAACTTGTACATAGTAATGTTTGAAGTGATGCTCATGTCTAACTTCGCATAAATATAATCTTTGGCGTTTTAATTTTTATGTAACCCTTGTACCAATTCAGCAGAGCGTTTCATTTGGTCGGGTAGATCCTTTTCTGCTTGAGCTCGACGAGAGGCCCATTCTTGACATATGTAATTACTACCTCCTTCACCTGGCAACTCATCAAGGCCTAATAGTTCACGAAGAGTAATACCTAAGTTGGCGCTTGTTCTCGCTTTTCGTTCTGATCAATCCTGTCTTGCCGCAGCTTGTATGATCTCGGGGCATCCGGACGAAGGCTTCCACTATAAGCGGGGCAATCGATTGTTTACTTTGTTCCCGAGCTGGGCAACTTGTTTCCGCTTTTTATACTTCGGCCTTCTCCGCTCTTTGTTCTCCTTGAACATGAGTGCCTGCTTTTAAGTTCACGTGCATAGTCGGTAGGCGATTCTTGCGGCTTGGGACGGTGTGCTCAAAATGACTTAGCCCACTTCTTTTCTTGATCGAGAATATCTTGGCTTGGGCTCGGGCTCTCTTTTCTTCTTGCAGTCCGCCTTCCATTTCTCCAAATCAGCGATCGCGCCCGCGTCGACTTCCTCGGCACTCGTTCCCAAGGCCTTGTGGGGAGAGGCTTGATGATGGCTCCGGTACCTTTGTGGTCTTAGGTACATAAGGGTCGGGTTAATACTCAGACTTCTTACCTTCTTTGCCATAGGTGGATTGGGGCGGCGTCGATCACCCGCCGGACGAGGATCGGGGCGGCGGATGATCACCGCCGGACGTTGTGGGCTGGGGCGGCGTCGGCTGATGTGACGGAGGTGTAGGTGAACCGCCGCCACCACCACCACCACCACCACCACCGCCACCGCCACCACCACCACCGTGAGGGGTGGACTTGTTGTCCTTGGCGCCTCGCTTTGAAACTTGATAAACTTCTTTTGCCATAGAATGTAATGGCGCTTGACATCTCAAGTCTTTTCTCCCCTTGGTGTAGCAATTTCAATCTCGGTCCTCAAACCCTTGGACTATGTCCTCCACCGTGACACGAGCATAGCCATCTTTAATGGGGTTGTTGTGGTGGAGTGCTCGAGTAAACATGGTAAAGCACTGCCGATGGCTACCTTCACGGACATGTTCCCGATAGGATAATCAGATGACATTCTTTCATCTCCTTTATATAATCCACGGGGTAGCGAGGAGGCTCCGTGCAGTAATTTCGACCACCGAGGCTCCGGTGCAGTAATTTCGATCGTCGGTGCATCTGCACCAGCCGGTGGGGCCTCCGTGGAAGCCACGCTGCTTCTCGCTGCTGGCTTCGAGATCCGCTGGATGATCTTCATCTGCACCGAGCTGAATCTCTTTCGGCTACTAGTACACTCATGGTTTTCTTCATCACTTCCATTTCGATGCCAACCGCCCCACAACATCGCTTCCCGATCCATCTTTCTCTTACGGCTTCAGAATCGTCACGGGTCATCGTTCAGGGAACCCTATTTTCCACGGAATGTGCCCCATGCCTAAATACCGTCCTCCGTGTTCGAGGATTCGAGGGCTTTTGTCGGTAGCGTCGTTCTCTCTGTTGAACTTGATCTTCCCTCTTGAGCATCCTTCATTGCGTCAATAAGGGCTTGGGTGGGTTTAATTAATTTGCCTGGTAAACACACTCCCCTGTCTCCGGGTTCAGCGTTCCCCATGCCCGTACCACCAGCTTTTGGCCCTTGGGTCCCATCCTCCGTACTGGGCCAGTTCCTCGCGCCCTCAGCTCGTTCTCCATCTTCTCGAACCTAGGCACCCAAATGCGATACCCTCCTGGCCCCATAACATGATTGTACTCCTTCTTAGCCGCATTTTCCTTATTTTGTTTCGATATTTGAAGGAACTGCTCCGATTTCTTTTGCTTCACAAATTCTGGCCAATCATCTTTCAGTTTCTCATATTGTCCTCTGAAATCCGAGTCTTGTTACGCTTGACAAAGTCACGGGCTAGATTTTGCTTGAATTTCGGAATCGTCGGCCATCTTATGAAGAGCAAACTGTTTGACTTTCCTCCTCCTCTCCTTGTTTTCCTCAATCTTGTTACCCTCCTCATCGAATTTGTTGTATTCGGAGGTAGAGCGAAATGTTCCATAAGCTTCTTGATGCAATCTTTTTTGTTCTCTTATCGACAAAAGTGAAACCATCAATTCGTGCCTTCTTTGGCTCATTCCACTCTGGGCGGTGATCGAGGCGTTGTCTCTAACAATGGCTCCGCATTGGCTGATAAACTTGGTGGCGTTCTTGCGGGGCTCCGGTGACTTGCGGTTGCAAAGTCGACAACCTGGATGGTGCATGTTTCTCTGGTTTCATTGTCTGGTTGCTGCGCTTTGACGACGGCGTACTCGATTGTTTTGACGATCCGGCGAGGCTAAAATAAGAAAGAGAGTCGCGTTAGTACACATATTTATTCAAATCAGTTAGTTTGTATCACCGAGGCTCAATGTATATATATACCTCGGCGCGGAGGTGGTTGCTACTTCCATTTGAAGATAAATCGTTTATCGGCGTTTCTTGACATCATCTTCTTGTGGCGCCCTTCATCTTCACCGTCAAGGTTGAGATAAGAAGAGATATCATCTTCTTCTTCTCCGGTCGGCACATATTGAATATCGCCGTTTATGATGCGAACATATGTGCTTCACCGTCCGGATCATAGTTGTCCATAATCGGGTCAGCTCTATCGTCCGACATTATGTCGATCCTGAAAACATGTAGTAAAACAAATTAATTAAGTGAAGAAGGGGCGGTGGCGGTGGCGGTGGCAAAAGGAGGCGAGGAAGGGGTGGGAGAGGGTGTCGCAGAGAGCGCAAGGCAGGCGGGGTTTAGGGTTTAGGGTTTTAAGTTGGCGGTTTTCTTTGGCGGTTTTACATTGTTTTTGGTTTTTGGGGTTTAGGGTTTTAAGTTATTTACCGTTTTGTTAAACTAAAACTAGTTAAAATTAAAAGAACAAAAAAAAAAAAAAAAAAAAATTCCTTTTCCTTTTCCTTCTTCTTCCTTTTCCTTTTCTTTTCTTTCTTCTTCTTCCTTTTCCTTTCTTCTTCTTTCTTCTTTTTCTTCTTCTTCCTTTTTCCTTTTTGTTTTTCTTTGGCGGTTTTCTTTGTTTTTTGTTTTTGGGGTTTAGGGTTTTAAGTTATTTACCGTTTTGTTAAACTAAAACTAGTTAAAATTAAAAGAACAAAAAAAAAAAAAGAAAAAATTCCTTTTCCTTTTCCTTTTCTTCTTCTTCCTTTTCCTTTTCTTTTCTTTCTTCTTCTTCCTTTTCCTTTCTTCTTCTTTCTTCTTCTTTCTTCTTCTTCCTTTTCCTTTTGTTTTCTTTGGCCGGTTTTCTGTGGTTTTTTGTTTTTGGGGTTTAGGGTTTTAAGTTATTTACCGTTTTTGTTAAACTAAAACTAGTTAAAATTAAAAAGAACAAAAAAAAAGAAAAAAAAAGAAAAAAAATTCCTTTTTCCTTTTTCCTTTTTCTTCTTCTTCCTTTTTTTTTCTTTTTCTTTCTTCTTCTTCCTTTTTCCTTTCTTCTTCTTTCTTCTTCTTTCTTCTTCTTCCTTTTTCCTTTTTCTTTCTTCTTCTTCTTTCTTCTTCTTCTTCTTCTTTCTTCTTCTTCTTTCTTCTTCTTCTTTCTTCTTCTCCTGGATGCAAGGGCGCAGGGGCACGGACGGCAGCGGGGCGGGGGTGCAATGGGCGGGCAGGGCGGCGGCGGGGCGGGCGTCGGCGTGGCAGGCGGCGTGGCGGCGGGCAAGCCTTGAGGGCAGGGCGTGGGCGGGCGGCGGGCAAGGGCGGGCGGCGCCATTGGGACGGGGCGGGCGGAGGGCTTGGCGTCAGGCGTTGCAGCGTCGGCGTCGCTGTCGTCGTCAGCGTCGGGCAGCGCCGCCGCCGAGGGCGAGGGCGACGAACAGGTGGGAATCGTCGGCGAGTATTTATAGGCCCCCACTTTAGTCATGGTCGGGAGGAGGGCGCGACTAAAGGTACCCTTTAGTCGCGGCCTCCTCCCCACCGCGACTAAAGGGTTTTTTTCGTTCAGCGAGAAAGGACCTTTAGTCGCGGCGGGAGGAGGGCGCGACTAAAGGTAACCTTTAGTCATGGCCCTCCTCCCGGCCGCGACTAAAGGTCTGCTGGGCCTTGGTGCGGTGGGATGTTTAGTCCCACCTCGCTAGCCGAGAGGGCTCGGCAGTGGTTTATAAGCGGCTGCGCTAACCACCGAGCTCCTCTCAAATGCAGGCTTACGGGCCTATTCTGTTACTATTAGCCTGTGGGCCTATTGGGCCTTCTGCGGGCCTGAATCCTGGCCCATTAGTGGGTTTCTAGTCGTATTCAGGCCGTGGTGGCCCAGTAGGTGGCTTATTTTTTATTTTTTGCCTGTTTTTTGTTTTCATTTTTGCTTTATTTATTTTGTTTTGTTTCTACTTACAACAAAAAACTTATTTATTTTATTTTATTTTATTTCTAATTACTTATTTATTTTACTTTATGATAATTATTTTTGCTATTAAAGTTTCTAATTACTTATTTATTTATGTTATTAAAATCTTAAAAATACAATTATATATCAAAAAAAATCAGAAAATAAAACTAATTCATTTTAAATTCTTGTTTTTCTTCTGTTTTTTTCTTCCTTTTTCTTCTTTTTTTTTCTTCTGTTTGTTTCTTCCTTTTTCTTGTTTTCTTCTTTTTTTCTTCCTTTCTTCCTTTTCCTTTTTTCTTCTGTTTTTCTTACATTTTTTTTTTTCTTATGTTTTTCTTCTATTTGTTTTTTTCTTTCTTTTTTCTTTTTTCTTCTGTTTGTTTTTTCTTCTTTTTCCTTTTTTCTTCTGTTTTTTTTCTTCTGTTTTTTCCTTTTCCTTCTTTCTTCTTCTTCCTTTTCCTTTTAAAATCAGAAAAATAAAACTAATTCATTTTAAAATCTTAAAAATACAATTATATATCAAAAAATCAGAAAAATAAAACTAATCCTTGAAGGTTTGACAAAGGTTTGATACATCATTCAGTTCATCGACCAAATACAAAGTTTGGTACAATAAATTATTACACATCAATTCTTCCCTTGTGTCACGCTTGCTTACGATTGTGCCGTATCCATGGAGCATCCTCATCATTTAACTTAATGCTTGGGTCGGTGTTCACTTTGAAGGGCGGAATTTCAGCAAACATATTATAATCTTGACATATACATCTTGTCCTCCACTCCCACGATGTTTCTTTTCCTGAAAGAACAATGTGGCGCTTTGAATCATCGCATGATGTCTTGATCGTTTTCTTATCTTTCCGTTTCCTCGGTTTGCTACTCATGTCCTTCACATAGAAAACCTGGCGACATCTTTCGCTAGGGACGAATGGTTCGTCAAGGTAACCAAGATTGTTGAAATCCACCATTGTCATTCCGTATTGCTGGTCCACCTTTACCCCACCTCTGTTAGCTTGAACCATTTGCACGGAACAAAGGGACCTTAAAGGAGGGTCCATAGTCAAGTTCCCATATCTCCTCTATGTAACCATAATATGTGACCTTTTGCCCATTCTCGGTTGCTGCATCATCAGCGGACACCACTGTTTTGGTTGGTGCTCTTTTTATCTTGGGCGATCGTGTAAAATGTATTCCCATTTATCTCGTACCCTTGGAAAGTCGTTATAGTCGAAGATGGTGTCTTGGCCAACATGTACAGCTGATCTACAACATCATTGTCATTCATTAAATGTTTTCTCAACCAAGCTGCGAAAGTCTCCATGTGGGCCTTCCTAATCCAGATTCAGGCTTCCCGGGTTGTCCGGCGTAAAATATTCTTGTGTTTCTCAAAATGCGGAGCCACCAAGCTGGAATTGGTCGGCACTGAGTGTGGTGTGCTTGATCGAGAATGGCCGTCCATACATATCGTTGATTTCCTTCCGATCGTGCCTTTTCCACTTAGTCTCCCCTCGTGCGCGATCGAGGAAGACCAATCGGCTTAAGGTCGGGAACAAAGTCAACACAAAACTCAATTACCTCCTCATTTCCATAGCCCTTGGCGATGCTTCCTTCTGGCCTATGCGATTCTGAACATATTTCTTTAATACTCCCATGAACCTCTCGAAGGGAACATATTGTGTAGAAATACGGGACCGAGAACGGAAATCTCTTGACTAGGTGAACCAGGAGGTGCGTCATAATATTGAAGAAGGATGGCGGGAACACCAACTCGGCCCGACAAGACATTGGATCACATCGTTCTGTAACCGTGGTAGAACTTGGATTGATTACCTTCGAGAGATTGCATTGAGGAATGCACATAGCTTCACAATGGCTAATCGAACATTTTCGGCAGAGCCCCTCAAAGCAATCGGAAGCAATTGCGTCATAATCACGTGGCGGTCGTGAGACTTGAGGTTTTGGAACTTTTCTCCGCCATGTTTATTATTCCCTTTATATTGGGCGAGAATCCAGGCGGGACCTTCATACTGCTCGGGCATTCAAAAAGATGACCTTCTCTTCTTTGGTCGGGCGTAGCTGGCACGACCTTGAAACCATTCCGGATGCGGTCATCGAGGTCTTTCAAGCGTTCTGGTCTGCCGTGCTTCCTTTGTATCATTTGTCTTCCCATACGCCCAAGAAGCTTAGGAGGTTCACGCAAATATTCTTCGTAACGTGCATCACGTCGATTGCAGAGCGGACTTCTAGGATTTTCCAATATTCTAGCTCCCGAATATAGATTTCTTCTTCCACATGGCTGCGTGCCCGTCGGCTCCCTTCGAACTGATTGTCGCGGGACCCTTTCCAAAGATGACTTTCAAATCCTTGACCATATCAAATACCTCGGCACCGGTCGTTCCGCGAGCTTCGCCGGTGATCTGCCTTGCCGTTGTAATGCTTGCCTTTCTTTCTTCTTGGATGAATTTTGGAAGAAATCGGCGATGCCCAAGGTACACGTTCTTCTTACAATTTGGCAAATGTACACTTTCGGTCTCATGTAGCGGTGCGTGCATGCATTGTATCCCTTATTTGACAGTCCCGAAAGGTTACTAAGAGCAGGCCAATCGTTGATGGTTCTGAAAACAACTTCGTAGGTCAAATTCCTCTTGTTTGTGCTCATCCCACACGGACACCACCCACAGCTGTAAAAGTTCATCAACTAATGGCCTTAGGTACACATCGATGTCGTTGCGGGTTGCCGGACCTTGGATGAGCACGGCATCATAATGAACTTCCGCTTCATGCACAACCAAGGAGGAAGGTTGTAGATGCATAGAGTCACGGGCAGTGCTATGGCTGGAGCTCGCTCGCCAAAAGGATTCATGCCATCCGTGCTTAGAGCAAATCTTATGTTCCTTGCGTCATTGCAAAATCTGTGAACCATCGTCGATCTTTCTCCATTGCGTTCCATCTGCGGTGTGTCTCAACTCCCGTCCGACTTACGTTTCTCTTTGTGCCATCGCAACAACTTGGCATGCTTTTTGTTCATGAGCAGACGTTTCAACCGTGGTATTATAGGAGCATACCACATCACCTTGGCGGGAACCCTCTTCACGGGTTTCGGCCCTCAACATCGTCACCGGGGTCATCGACTCGATCTTATAACGCAATGCAAGTGCATACGGGCATTCATTCAAATTCTCGTATTCACGCGGTAGAGGATGCGATCGTTGATGCATGCATGTATCTTGAACCTCTAAACCTAGAGGCGGACAACCTTCTTTGCTTAAATGCGTCTTGGCGGGCAACTCGTTATCCTTTGAAACATATTCTTCAACATTTTCAGCAAGTTTTCAAATGCCGAGTCAGCTACACCTGCCTCTGCCTTCCATTTCAGCAAATCCGATTGTGCAGCCCAGCTTTTAGACCATCATCGCATCCGGGTACAGCGCCTTTACGTGATCCTCTAACATGCGATCCAAATTCTCCTCTCCTTTTCAGTTTAGCGGCGTCTCCGTGCATCGGCAATGGTCCGACCAAGATCATCAGCGGGATCATCCGTGCCTCTTCTTCACCTTCCCTTCACCTTCACATCCTCCATGAAAGTATCACCGAAATGAGCAAGATAGCTTTCATCGATGAAATCATCCCTTCTTCATCTTCTTCCATTATAACCCCTCTTTCTCCATGCTTGGTCCAACAATTATAGCTTGGCATGAAACCCTACGAAGCGGATGCATGTGAACAACTCTTGAGGAAGAGTAACCCTTCTCATTCTTACAGATAACACATGGACAGATAACAAAACCCCCGCTTGTTCGCATTAGCCACTACGAGGAAATCTTTCAAACCCGTAGTGAACTTCGGAGAGTCGGTTACCGTACATCCATTGCCGATTCATCGCATTATTATAATATAAAATATATAATTAACCATCATGCATTTGTTATGAACTACACACATGCATATATTGACACATCAAAGGTTCATCAAGTTGCTAACCATGATCGAAGAGTGTGGCTCCAACACTTCATGTCATGTTTGTTTCATGCTCTTGGGGCATTTCATCAAACACCTTATGTGCATAAGAGGAACCAAAAGCAAACCTACACCCACTTGTGAAGAGAATGGCTCCAAATGGCTAAGTGTTGGCTGCTGGATGGGTATATATAGGGAGGGGCTTTAGTCGCGGTTGGCAGGCCAACCGCGACTAAAATGCCGAAAACCTTTAATCGCGGTTGGCTGGCCAACCGCGACTAAAGCCCCTCACGTGCACCACTGGCCACCGGCGCCAGGGCCCGAGCCTTTGGTCGCGGTTCACCTCGAACCGCGACTAAAGGTCCCATTGGTCGCGGTTCCTACAGCTTCGCGACTTATGGGCTGGACGGAAAGCCTGTTTTTCCACTAGTGCCAATACGGTGTTCCATGGTGTAGTGCCAGGCAAATCTGCTTATCCTATTGGCAAGATAGCCTTAAATGTGGCCTTTGGAGATGAGCATGATTCCCGGTCTGAAAAGCTAACTTTTGAAGTGGTGAAAATCCGGAGCCCATATCATGCCTTGTTTGGACGGCCGGCTTATGCTAAGTTCATGGCACGGCCTTGTTATATCTACTTGCAGCTCAAAATGCCGGGTTACAAAGGAACAATAACGGTGCATGGAAGCCGCCGAGTCGCTTTGGAATGTGAGGAAGGAGATGCAGCTTATGCAGAGGCGGTCTGTGCCACAGAGGAGTTGAAATTTTATAAGGACAATGTTGATCCGGCAGATATGACCCCTTTGAAGAAGCCTACTACTGAGCAGGAATCGGATCTGAAATTCAAATCGGCGGTGAAACCAAGCTTGTTGACTTTGTGCGAGCGATTCGTCCAAGCAGTTTCTTTATCGGTGCCAACTGGATCCTAAATAGGAAGGCGCGCTCATCGAGTTCATCCGTGAGAACGGGACATCTTCGCATGAAAGCCATCGACATGCGGGTGTACCGAGGAACTCGCTGAGCACACACTTAATGTGAATCCTAAGTATAAACCGGTGAAACAGTTCCTCCGCGGTTTAATGAAGAGAAGCGCAAGGCCATTGGGGAAGAGGTAGCGAGGCTCTGGCGGCTGGCTTTATCATTGAAGTGTTTCATCGAGTGGCTTGCTAATCCGGTGCTGGTCCTTAAGAAAACGGCACTGGCGTATGTGTGTGGACTACACAGATCTTAACAAGGCTTGTCCGGCAGATCCTTTGCTCTCCCGCATTGATCAGATTATTGATGCCACGGCGGAGATGTGGCGGTTAAGCTTTTTGGGCGCATACTCTGGATATCATCATATCAAGATGGCAGTTAAGGACCAGGAGAAAACGGCGTTTATAACTCCCTTTGGAGCCTTCGCTATGTATCTATGCCTTTTGGGCTCAAGAGCGCCGAGCTACTTATCGGCGGTGTGTCTGCGAATTGCTTGCATACAGATCGGCCGCAATGTGCATGCTTATGTAGATGACATTGTGGTGAAATCAAGACGGAAGGAGACACTGGTGGAAGATTTGAAGGAGACCTTTGACAACTTGCGCATTTATAAGATGATGCTTAATCCGGCCAAGTGTGTGTTTGGTGTTCCGGCTGGCAAATTATTGGGGTTCCTGGTGTCTAACAGAGGAATCGAGGCCAATCCGGAGAAAATTAAAGCCATCACTTCCTTGGCTAAACCGAAGTGTATCAACGATGTTCAACGCGTGGCGGGCCGGATTGCGGCATTGAGCCGGTTTATCAGCCGCCTCGGAGAAGACCATCCTTATACGAGATCTTTGAGGAAGGCAGAAAATTTAAATGCGAGTCCAGTGGCGACGAAGCCTTTGAGGATCTAAAGCGGCAATTGGCCAACCCGCTTTGTTCTTGCGGCTCCGGTTGACAAGGAGCCACTGTTGTTATATGTGGCAGCCAATGCTCGGCGATGAGTGTGGCCATTGTGGTGGAGCGCAAGGAGGCGGGAAAAGAGTATCCGGTTCAACGGCGGTTTATTATATCAGCGAGGTGCTTATTGAGTCTAAGCAGAGATATCCGCATTGGCGAAGCTAGTTTATGGTGTTTTTATGGCGGTAGGAAGTTGAAACAATATTTCCAAGGACACCCTATTACAGTGGTTAGTTCAGCTCCTTTAGGTGACATCATACAGAACCGGGAGGCGACTGGCCGGATTGCAAAATGGGCCATCGAGCTTGGGCCACATGGGCTAAAGTATATACCGCGCACAGCAGTGAAGTCACAAGCCCTTGTTGATTTCATTAACGACTGGACAGAGTTACAAGCACCAGAGGAGAAGCCGGATCACACATACTGGACTATTCATTTTGACGGGTCTAGACAATTGGAAGGCTCGGGGGCTGGAGTCGTGTTAACTTCCCCACGAGGTGATAAGTTTTGTTATGTTCTCCGTTTAATGTTCCCTTGTACTAATAATGCAGCTGAGTACGAAGCCTTGCTCCATGGCCTCCGGATGGCTAAGGAGATGAATTTAAGCCGGGTTAAGTGCTTTGGTGACTCGGACACAGTGGCTCGGCAAGTATCGGCACTTGGGATTCTAAGGACCCCCTCATGGCTGCGATCGTCGAGAAGTGGATAATATTGCAGGTTGTTTCAAGGGCTATCAAGTGGATCATGTGGATCGCCGGAAGAACGAAGCGGCAGATGCTTTAAGCCGTTTGGGTTCTCAGCGTAAACCGGTTCCCCCTAATGTCTTCCTCGACGTTTTGCACAATCCATCGGTTCAACTCCCTGGTGAAGCGGATTTGGCAATTCCTGATCCGGAGTCTCAATTGGTCGCAGCATTACATGCTATTCCGGATTGGACGGTTCCTTACCTTGCATATATGACTCGAGGAGAATTGCCAGACGATGAGGTTACGGCGAGCGAGATAATCCGGCGCCCAAGTCTATAGCGATTCTTAATGGTGAGTTGCATCATTGCGGTATTTGAGGCGTTTCAACGTTGCGTTTCCCCTGAGGAAGGTTGTGAAATTTTACGAGAAATCCATGAAGGGATTGCGGGCATCACGCCGTTCAATGTCCCTAGTGGCGGCGTTCCGTCATGGATTTTCTTGGCTAGCTGCTCATCTTGATGCGGAGGATTTGGTCAAGCGGTGCGATGGATGTCGAGAAATTCTCGAGCGTGCTCATGTACCGCACAGAATTGCGGATGATCCCAATAACGTGGCGTTTGCGCACTGGGGCTAGATATGGTTGGGCCTTTTAAGCGATCCAAAGATAAGAAGACCCACTGTTGGTGGCGGTGGACAAGTTCACCAAGTGGGTTGAAGCGGAACCCGTCGATAAGTGTGATGCGGCAACAGCTGTGCGAGTTCATCAAAAGGTGATCTTCGGTTTGGCTTTCCACGGTATCATTCTCGACAATGGCACTAATCTGTCCAAGGAGCTATGAAGGAATTACGTGAGCGTGAGCATATCCGGCAGCGTATCATCGATGGCGCACCCCAGTCCAGCGGGCAGGCGGAGCGTGCTAATCAGGAAATATTGCGCGGCATCAAACCCCGACTTCTGGTTCCATTACAGAGAACACCAGGGTGCTGGGTTGAGGAGCTCCCATCGGTGCTATGGAGTATCAATACTACGCCAAACCGGTCTACTGGCTACACACCTTTCTTCATGGTTTATGGAGCAGAGGCAGTTCTTCCCAGTGATATCAGGCACGATTCGCCCCGTGTAGCGGCTTATGTTGAAGCGGACAACGAGGTGGCACGACAGGACGCTTTGGACCTATTGGATGAGGAGCGTGATATGGCAGCCGCTCGTTCGGCGATTTACCAGCAAGATCTTCGTCGTTATCACAGCCGCGGTTTAAGACGAGCCTTTCGGAAGGTGATTTGGTGCTTCGTCTCATCAAGACCGACGGATATGCACAAGTTATCCCGCCTTGGGAAGGGCCCTTTGTGGTCGACAGAATCTACACAAGCGGTTCCTACTATCTGGTTGATATTCGAGAGCACAAAGACTCACGTCGTCGGAGGAGGAGACCCGTAGGCCGTGGAATATAGCTCATCTTGACCTTACTACACTTGAGTCATCGGCTCGGTTTATGTACATAGCATAACAATGTATATATTATCTTCAATATAATAAAATCAGGGCCTCGGCTAAAGCGGGGTCTCTGTCTTTCTTTTCATGTGTGGTTACATGGAGTGCTTCTATTTTAAAGCGGCCTCGGTTTACCCTTGACGATTATATTTATCACTTGGGGCTTGGTAGTATCCGAACCAACGCAACACCTCTTGATAAGCGAAAGCCACCAGATCATTGGGGACACGGTCACGTCTGAACAGTCACGCCTCTTGGTCGGCCAATAGGGCCAGCGTCACTTGGAGGCTTGGTGAACCCAACCAATGTCATACCACTTGGCGGCGTACTCGCCAAGAGTCTTTGGGGACTGGCCGACTAGCACCATCGCTACGCCTTCGGGGGGCTTGGTTGCGTCTGACCATGGTAATGCCATCTGACTAGCTCCATGAAGCTTTCCTTTTGCAAAGAGTTATTGCCTTTGTTGCCATATTTGGTATTTGATTTTTGTTGCGTTTTTTATCCCGACGCATATTTTTATCCGGTTTAGCTGTCAGTAACAAACTGACAGGACACGGTTTGGTATTACACCAAAGTTTTTCTCTATCCGGTTGACCTTCTTCCGGTTCATCCTTATGGAGAAACATGAGGGCTTGTGCTGATTCAGTACGCCTATGTGGGAGTTATTGTTTCCCCAGATGGTCCTGGTTTTAGAGGCCTCCGCTTCAAGATTGGCTACGCATGACTTTATGCCCAAATCGGCGGTATTTGTATCACATACTAATTGATTTTCAATACACAAAATTTATTAGATGCCATAAACCGGCTGGCGGTGTCACCGCCGCCGAGGTTCAATCTTCTGGTTGCAGGGGGAGTGAATCAAACAAAAAGTTTCCTCGATGCACGAAGGCATACCCAGGCAGCAAGTTTTTACTAAGGCTATTACAAGGCAACACAGTGCCCGAATGAGATCATTGTTCTTTAAGATAAACCGGCTACCGGTTCAAAACTATTCTTCATCCTCCGCCGCTTCAGCATCCTCATCTCTACCCATCGGCTGGAAATCCACAGAAGTCCAGTCGATTCCCATCAGCGCTTGGAAGACAGCTTCTTCATGAATCAGAGATGACGGTTCAATGTCAGGAGCATAAGTGTGCTTACGGATCGGAGGGATCAAGTTTTCCGGCTCAAATGTTGGAGTGGAACACGCTTGTTACGCTCATTGTATTGGGCTTGGTAGTGCTCCAAATCGGCTATACGCCAATTGACAAGCGGTGGGCGTACCAAGACGGTTTATTGCACGCAAGTCCTCTTCATTAAAGTCCGAGCCGTCTTCCTTCACACTAGGATAGCCTTGAGCTGCTTCCACAGGATCAAAATCTGGCACCCAGGCTTTAGCTCGGATTAAGGCATTGATGGCTCCGGTTCGGGCAGCAGATTTCTTCACCTCTTCAATCCGGGAAGGAACGATGGATAGCCGGTTCAAGGTATCTTGGATCAGGGACGGCGCTGGATTATTATGTGACATTGTGGTAATAACGCGCTGGGCTCCGGTATATAACTGCTCCACTAGAGTGTAGACAGCTTTCAGTTTCTTCCGCACGTCATTACCCAAGTGCCCAACGCGTGTGCCTCCATATGATGGCAGGAGGTTTTTTAAATCGGAATACTGGTGCAGCAGAAGAACTATATTACATTTATTCAAAGGGAACTTACCGAAGATGGCTGCTGTCATAAAATGCACTTGCCGCTTTACGGCTGTCAGATCATCCACCACCGGTTTAAGGGCAGCTTCAGCATTTTCGGCCCGTTTGAGCAAGTTGGCCTTTTCGGTGGCCCAGACCGCCTGTTCCTTCTTCATGTTTTCCTTCACCTGTTCCGCAGCAGTCAAGGCATTGGTTAGCTCCTTTTTGGCTTTGTCTGTCTCGGCCTGCTGGGTTTTCAATGCTGCCTGTAAATCGGCAATCCGATCATCCTTGATTTTCACCTCAGCCTGCGCATTGACAGTAGGATCAGCCAACAATTAAAGTTCAAGTCTCAACCACACAACATAGTTATATGCTTGACACTTGGGGGCTAATGTGCCTTCAATTTTTCTACTACTAATATATGGCAAAGTCCCAAGTTCAATACGAGTATTCAACTCGGCACTTGGGGGCTAATGGCTATTTGATTCTATTAAAAGTGTCGTCAGGAAGTTTTTGGAGTGCCGGTTTAAGTATGCATACTTAAACCGGCCCTGGTGGCTATGAGGAGGATTGCAAAGTCTATCAAAGTAAACAATTAAGTACCAGTTCGATCAAATATTGCAAACCGGCCCTTGGGGGCTACAAGGATTACTATGTTGGTAATAAGGAAAGGAGCATTACCTCAAACTTGTCTCTCATCAGTTTCACCAAGCCAGCTTCATAATCACGGCTACTGTAAAGCCGGTTCAGATATCCGGAATGAAGGTCTTGGGCGCTCATAGCGGCATATGTTTCCAGCTCTACATTCCATTTTCCTTTATTAAAAGTGAAAGAGTCCTCTTTCACAGTATGCCGGGTTAGAGTTGCAGCATTCCCCGGTTCAGAGTGACCTGTTCCAGTAATTACAACGTCGTCATCTTTCGATTCGACGGACCGTGTGGGCACAGTTGTTTCGGCAGGACTATGAGGCTTTTCAGACAGGACATTACGGGCGGCTGGATCAACAGACATTGAAACAGTCGCAGGCCTCTCCTCAGGAATCACATCTTCTTGAACCGGGGGATCACTCGGAATATCTTCGAAGGCAGCATTTTCGAGATCTGGCGCCTGCTCATGATCTGAAGCGGCAGCCTCTTCAGCTGTTTTTTCCAAGCGAGCTTTCTTGCTGGGTTTCGGTTTGGTTCTGAAGAAACAAAGATTCAGAAATAAGGCACATACGTTACAGAAGAAATTGACAAACATATGGCCATTTTAACTTACCCGACAGACTATCTTGGCGGTGGTAGTTGAGTGGTGACGATTCGCCAGATGATGAATGAGAGGTGACCTGATAATCGGAGTCGACGGATTAAGAGGTTGTGGAATAAGCCGCTTTGGAATTCAAGGTAATAAAAGGTTGGAAACCTCGGTGCGGCGCTTTCTAGCGGGCTGTTTAGTAAACGGCAGAGGTAACTACTGTCCGCTGTGCGGGTTGTGCGGCGGGCTTCATGCTGCTGTGTCTTCATAACAAGTTTGGGATCCAAGTAAGCAAGGGGGTGAGAAAAGTTAACTCTCCGGTTTGCCCGGCGAAATTTTGGTGAAGGCAAATTTGTTGAATCGGAAGAAAGAATAGTTACCTCAGCAAATCTTGCGTTGCTGGCTTCAGCGTCATCCTGACAAGCATCGTCATCAATAAGACGTGTAAAAAACAAGCCAAGAGAATCAAGTTCCGGATTACCCACATCATCATCGATGGCTGGATCAGACGAAGCCGTGGTTTTCCTCTTGTGGGCGGACTTCTTAACAACTTTTGTTTTGGGCCGGTTTGGCCGCCCGGTTTTGTCCGCTTTGTCTTGAGAGAGTTTCTTGCTCCAAAACGGGTTGTCACCCTGCATCGGAAATAACTTGGAGTTGGAGCTATGAAAGTAATAGCAGTATTAAATGATAACACGGTCAGGGACTTACCGCAGGAGGTGCGTTGAATGTGCAGTAAGGAGCCAAGCCGGTTTGGGCGCAAAGGTGCTCTGGTTCATTCAGCATTTTCCTCACTGAATCCGTGACTTCATCTTGAGCAGTTCGATTTGGTGTGTCGGAGTGGGTCATCGGCGCTGCGGTATCTTGGCACATCAAACCGAACGCCGACTCGAGAGGCAATATGCCCGGGATAACCAGCAGCGTGCTAGATCAATCGATCAAACCGTTGGCCATGAAGGCCCGAAGCTTGGATAGTTGTGGAGCGTATTTGCTTCTTTCTTTGGCAGTTAATCGTTGCGGAAAGGGATGAGTGTTGCTGAGCCGCTCTGGACGAAAACCAGGCAAAGGATTTTCACCTTCAGGGGAAGTGTCTTTGCAGTAGAACCAAGTCGCGTTCCACTCTTTGGGATGAGTGTGGAGTTTAACGTGGGGATAGGTGATCTCTTTCCTCTTCTGGATAGCCATACCGCCTAACTCTGTGTTAGGGCCATCGGTGAACTCAGTGCGACGGTTTAGGTGGAAGAGATCCCGGAACAGCTCAACAGACGGTTCCTCTTGCAGATATGCTTCGGACAGCACTTGAAAGTGGCACAGGTTGGTAACAGAGTTGGGGCCGATGTCTTGGGGACGGAGCTGAAAGTTGGCCATCACATCGGTAAAATTTTGACCCGGGCGGTTTGAAACCCCGGCCGGGTGATCATGAAAACTACAACTTCACCCTCCTGAGGTGTGGGAGGACATTCCTCTCCAGGAACCCTCCAATGGATTGTATTTCGGTCGTCCAAAGCGCCAATTGACACTAACTCATTCAGTTGTGTTTCAGAGACGCGGGAAGGGACCCAGTTGCATTCGTACACCTGTTTGGCCATCATAAGATCTACAAGGAGAAGGATCCGGTTTAAGAATGTGCTTATCGCAGAGTGGTTGAGCTAAGTTATGATAAACCAGAGGCGTTTCCTACGAGTCAGTTGTTATGATATGATGTCAGATATGAGCTGGCGGTTCAACAAGGGGACTAATGATATGCCGGTGCCGGTTTAGCAATTTTTTTACTATGGTGGGTTAAACCGCCTAATCTTGGCTTCGAAGGTAATGGACAGAAACAGGTTTCACAAGATTTCATGTTTATTATGGATCAAACGCGAGTTTTCAGCAAACAGGAAGTGCGTCACGAAAGTAAAGAAGAAGCAGGAAATGCAATGTAAGATGTATATAGATATATGCAGAAAATCTATGGGATTAAGATGAGAAAGTGCAGCGGGTATGCAGGAGTCGTCGTTTGGTACAGAACGGGATCCATAGCACGGCGCAAAGCTAGAAAGGCGAAAGCATACGAAGAACGTGGTATGAAGCTCCAACCCTAGAAACAGATCTAAGATGATGAACAGACTGAAAGAGGATAAGAGATTTACCGGAAACGGAGGAGATGCGGAGAAAGGCCGCAGTATTCTGGTCCGTCTGAGTTGATCAGTGGCCTGGGACAAGCGAGCGTTGATGACGACACGACGGAGCTCAAAGGCAGCGGCGAGGAAGAAGAAGAAGAAGAAGCGAAGGAAGAAAGCAGAATGACCCTTCGGTCTTATTTATAAAGCGATAAAAGCTAGGTCAAGCGCGTGAATCCAGGGGCGGTCATTAAAGAAGGTGTTATAAAGGATAAACTTCAAGATGATGTCATGTCGGTTTCTGATGACGAAGCAATGATGTCATGCGGTTTACAGTGATCAGAAGCAATGACGACGAGACGGTTTATTACACAAAGAAGATGTCCAAGATGCAGGTTTTATGAAGGATTGACATCAACCAGTTCAGATCAATCTGGGGCCTAATGTTGGGGATATTACCACTAGGTGTAAACCGGCCAAGTTTGGGCCGGGTTAGCTCCGCTAGTGGTGTAGTCATGGAAAGGCCCAAGGCCTGTAGTCGGTTTAGAGCTTGTAGCTGTAAGCCGGCCTGATGTATGACTTGTATTGTAAGTTAGGAATAGGGAGATACCAACCGGGATACGAGTATGAACCGGTTGGGACTCTGCAAACCGACGGGCGTCACTCGTGTATATAAGGGGACGACCCGGCGGCGGTTTAGGAAAAAACAACCACAACTCGAGCCTAGGCAAAGCTTATTTGCTCCCTAGCCATCGAAACTACATCAATTCCATCACAACTAGACGTAGGCTTTTACCTTCATCGAAGGGGCCGAACTAGTATAAACCCTCGTGTCTTTGTGTCCGCTTTAACCCCTGCAAGTAAACTCGTAGCGATGGCTCCACGACTAAGTCCTTATGCTAGGACATCTGCCGTGACAAATCCACGACACTTCTCCTTCAGTCGGAGCCTGAGCTCCATTGGGCATTGAGTACAGCTCGGTGAGGGCCTGAAAGACGTCCAGACAGAGATCAATCGACCAACTTGCGTATGGAACAGAAATAAATATGACAAGAATACAATGGAAGGTAGAGCAAACATACCTTGTCTGGAACGTTGTGGTGGTCGAGTGGAGAAATTCTTACGGATCCGCGGGATTATCCTTGTTTCCGATGACGCGGCCATCCACTTTTCCACCGTGGCGTCCGATTGCTTCGGGTGGATCCGAGTCTCGTCTTGATTCCAGATACAACCACATGCGGTGGCTCCAGGCTGAAGGGGCTGGATCGCCGCCTAAGAAAAACCTCCAACAGGTCCATGCCAGTAACTCCGCCTCGGACCAACTGCACCACGCGATCCATCAACATCTTCACGTCGGCTCTCTCCTCCGGAATCACCTTCAGAGAGGAAGGCTTGTTCACTCGGTCCATGGTGAATCGAGGGAGTCCACTCGACCGCCTTGGCGTCGGCTCATTCAGCGATAGAACCAAGTCGATTGCCGACCTCGACCGACTCGGAAAGCGTCATAGCTGGGAAGGTGCTCTTGTTCCTCACTTGGATCCCAGGCCCCACACATTTGGACAACTTGGGTTCTTTCATCGCTGGACTACGCCTTCTTCATGGTGCGAGAGCGACACGTGAATATGTGCTTGAACAAGCCCGGTCGGTCGACAGCCCGTAAAATTCTCACACATGGAGACAAAGCGCAGCAAGATATGCGATGGAGTTCGGGGTAAAGTGGTGGAGTTGGGATCCAAAGAAGTTCAAAAAACCACGGAAAAAAACACTTGGTGGCAAAGAAAATCCGCGGTAGACATGGGTGGCCAGAAGCACACACTCACCCTCTTCCGGCTGGGGCTGCCACTCTTTCCCCGGAACCCTTGCGACGCCGTGGGGGATCAGCCCGTCGTTGGCCATGTCGAGGAGATCCTTCTCCGTGATGGTCGACTGGATCCAATCTCCCTGGACCCAGCCCTTGGCGGCGAGATCTAGACGAAGACCGCTGCGATCGGTGGATCTCCCTTCGCCTTCTCCGCGCCGGCGCCTTCTTTGCGCGCTCCGGCCGCCGTCTTCTCCTTGACCATGGCTGCGGCAAGATGCGCCAAGAGAAGCTTTATGGAGGCGAAGCGGACGCGTTAGGAGACGAGGAGAGCAGGAGGAAATGATGAAGCATTGCTTGAAAACCCTCACCGGCCGCATTTATAAGATCCCTTCCGAGTGGATGACGAGTGGGCCCGGTCAGTCTAATCATATCCCGAAACAGTTGCATTGACGTGATACGTGGCGGAAAAAGCGGCGCGGAGATCGAGGCGTCTATGTCCTGTCCCATCCGAGCGCCACGGTCCGTTCCACTTCGCGCGCTTCCCCAAATTTCGTATCCCGTAGAATCCGCGAACGGCAGATCGATCTGTCAGACGCGAGATTTCCTGCGATCCGTCGCTCGGGAACCAGCAAAGTCCAAAAGATCACTCGACGAAAGACAAGAATGGATCGAGTCGACTGAAGAAAAGTTGCTCACTATCAACAAAGAGAGTCTTGATCCAGAACAACGCATAGCCAGTATGCAGAAGTCAATCGGAAACAGCATCAAACTCCTTCCTCACTCAAGCCTCAATCCATTCGGGGGCTAATGATGGATTCATGTACCTAGGGTAGGGTCATAGGCCTGATCTAAGTGCCCTACCCAAGGACGCCCTTAGAAGAGATCACCTTCCAGTCGACCTACGAGGAACCCACTCGACTGACTTGAAGGACTCGACCATGAAGACTCACTCGACCATGAAGACTCACTCGACCACGAGAAGGTCAAGAGGCACTCTGCACTGCAACGGCCTGTAATTGAATAGACTTTATGGTAGTTAAGACACTTTATGTGGGGCGTTACCAGTAATGCCCCAGACTTAATGTACTTTAAACCCCTCATTCGTGGGCTGGCGGGGTCTGGCGCACTCTATATAAGCCACCCCCTCCACAGCGTAAGGGTTCGCACCTCAGAACACATATACACATAATCCACTCGACCGCCTCCGGGCTCCGAGACGTAGGGCTTTTACTTCCTCCGAGAAGGGCCTGAACTCGTACATCGCTTGTGTTTACAACCTCTCCATAGCTAGGACCTTGCCTCTCCATACCTACCCCCCACTCTACTGTCAGACTTAGAACCACGACAACTACCAAAAGGGAGAAGCATGCCTCATAATACAACTTTGATTTAAACTCCCCAGATTTAGATGGCCACTTCCAAATATCCTTGCAGTCCACATTCAGACTGACCAAGGGCAGCAAAAGTTGAAGATGAGAAAGTTCAGAATAAGCCTCTTGAGACAGTGGCAGACGGAAATGTTCCGAGATCTCGGGAAGCTCCATAAATTCTCTGACTGTGACTGTGTCATCAATGACAAAAGAATGAAGCCTAGGAAACTTCTCACTCAAAAGAACCACATTATTACCCAACTGCCACCGATCAAGCCAAAAAACCACCGTGTTGCCAGAGTGCAGTTGTGGAACAGCTAACTTGCAGAATTTGGTGTATAAGCTCATGACATCTCTCCACCAAAAGGAGCCACAGCTCTGCGTTACCTGTGGTGGTGAAGCAGCATAGTATGTGTCCCAAATTAAAGTGACCCAAGGTACGTCCATTCTGTTAAAGAACTTGAAAAGGTGCTTCATTAACAAGGCTTCATTTTGGAGTCCCAAATTGAGCACACCCAAACCACCACATTTCTTTGGCCGGAAAACCCGATCACATGCAGCTAGGGATTGCCGAGGATTGTCTGTGTTACCTCTCCACAGGCATTGATGCATGATTCTCTCAATCTGTTGCAATATGCCCTTGGGGAGAGATAGAGTGCATAGGAAATAAATTGGCATTGAGCAAAGCACCGACTGAAGAAGTTGCAATCGACTTCCTTGATTAAGAAGACACGAGGAGGCAGATAACCGGCGCTCAATACGGTCAACAAGAGGTAAAAGATCATAAATTGTGGGTCTGGACGTACCCATAGGTAGCCCTAGATATGTGAAAGGCATAGATCCTACATCACAACCTAGGAGGTTGGCAACCCTAGCTCCCTCTTCATCACTCATATTGATTGAAATAAGAGATGACTTACTGAAGTTCACGCGTAAACCAATGGATGCTGCAAAGGTGGTAAGCATGTCCTTGAAGGCAATCAGCTGATCATCAACCCCAGGCAAAAAAATTAGCGTGTCATCCGCATATTGCACGATCGGATAGTCATTGCAATTTGTTGGAATTGGCAAAGTGAGGATGTTTCTTGAGCACATCTCATTAACTACCGACTGAAGCAAATCAACCGCAATGACAAATAATAAAGGAGAGAGAGGATCTCCTTGACGTACACCAGATCTACAGACAAAATGATTACCTGGGACACCATTTAAGAGAACCGAAGAAGAACCCGTGGACAAAATGCTATTGATCCATCATGTCCAACGAGCATCAAAACCCTTGCACTGAAGGATTCTGAGGATAGCTTCATGCTCAATTGTATCGAAGGCCTTCGTGAAATCAAGCTTAAGGAGGATGATGGGACGTTTTGAAGCTTTGCATTGATGAATATATTCGAAACACCAGGCTAGACAATCCTGGATAGAGCGGCAATGTAGGAACCCATACTAATTGCGACGTATACATCTCAAGATCACTCTTTGAAGCCGATTGGCTAGTAGCTTAGTCAAAAACTTCAAACACGTGTTTGTCAGAGATATGGGCCTGAAATCACCAACCACTTCAGGGCTTAGCTTCTTGGGGACAAGGGTGATTAAGAAAGTATTAAGACATTCCAAATTACACCTCCCCTCATAAAACTCATTGACAAGTTGCATGAAGTCCTCCCTGAGAATAGTCCAGCACCTCTTTAAAAAAAGACCTGTAGAGCCATCGGGGCCTGGAGCACGGTCACACGGCATATTCTTAATTACAGCATCAACCTCAGAATCCGTGAACGGCAAAGATAGATCTTCCAGACCATCAACTCTCGGAATTAAGTTGGGCAGATCAAAACCCATTTGTATTCCTTTTGCATGCCCCATGCGCTGATTGAAATCCGACCAAAACATGCTCGCCAACATTTGATGGTCAGAAACCACTTCACCCGCCGAGTTCTTAATAGAAGAAATCGTATTCCGTTGGTACCTCTCAGTGGCCATAGTGTGAAAAATCTTAGAATTTTCCTCGCCCACCTTAATGCTTCTGATCGTACAGCGTTGTTTCCAATAAATATACTGCCAGTGCAGAATATCCTGAAGGTGCAACTTAACTATTCGCCTGAAATTGAATTCAGGCCAACTTAAAGGCCGGATCTCCTCCATCTCATCAAAGAACAGAATAACTTTGTTACAATCAGCAATTAGCGCCTTAACTATTGACAGCTTTAAATGCCATTTCTTTAAAGCATGTCGGAGCGTTTTGAACTTGGCGGAGATCGTTAAAGCAGCTGTAGATTTACGCACAGACCTGTCCCAAACCTGAGCAACACACTCATTAAAGCTAGGTAAGTCAACCCAATAATTTTCAAAACGAAACACTTTAGCTTTGGGAATGGCCGTGGCGATAGTGACTACACAGGGAACATGACCCGACGCTGAATGCGCAAGAGGCATGACCAAAGTGTTTGGGTGATCCGACATCCAAGCAACCGAAGTGAAAAACCAGTCAATTTGCTCAAAATTGTCGACCCTTAATTGGCAGCTCGACAAGGCCCAAATGGCCGATGATTTCATTAAACAGAAAAATGTCGTTGACATTACCACCCCCAAAAGAAGCCATTTGTAATCACAATTAATGTCCAGATTATATAACCACTGCACGAACTCATCTCTGGCAGGACTTTGACAATGACCATAGACAGTCACCAGCTTCCAAACTTCAGATGTATGTTTAGAAAGAAACTCCACAATAATACCAAACAATTTGGCCTCAATTAACTTGCCCTCAAAAAAAGAAGAATTCCAGATAACAACCGTACCAGATGACGCACCAACCGAAGGCACATATGCAAAATTGTCAAAACGTCTAGGACAGAACTTCCTAATGAACCTATGATCAATATGCATACACTTAGTTTCTTGCAGGCAAACCACAGAGGAACCACTTTCATCAATTTTCTGTTTAACAGCAAGCTGTCGCGCTTCAGAATTAAGGCCAGGCACGTTCCAACACAGAACCTTCCATTCTTTAAACCCAGTCTGTCTCGTTACAAACCATAAGAAAAAGCAGCAAAAGTAGACCACACAATTACCCACATAGACCAGCTAAACATAGCAGAATGATAGTGTTCGAAACATAAAGACATAAATAAAGATAGATGGCGTTTATGGTGGTACGCCATGGACCAAAAAGCATATGTATGCATTCAAACATCAGAGCTCTTGTTGCTTGCAGACCGAGCTGGATTAGCAACAAGCTTATCCGCGGTTATCTTCTCCGGGGCAATGCACAGGCGAGCCCCAATACGCTGAAGTTCAGAGATGGTAGTTGGTGGTGGCACAGAAGAAGCTCCATCAGACTGAGCCGACTTGGTCTTGCGCTTCTTCATAGTGTGTGGAGACTTGTTCAGACCAGATTTGCTAGCGCCATTGCATGGCAAATGGTAACCATCTCTTAAGGCGCTGAGCCTAGCACTGCGATGAACCTCAGTGTCCACCAAAGCAGTAGACTTTTGCTTGCGTTCACGTTTCAGAGTCACTTTAGGTGAAGCAGTGAACTCAAAAGATTCAGAGATGGGTTCAGAAATATCATCAAAACAGAGTGCCCTAGCCACTGGACTTTTTGCAGGAGGAATAAGAAGAGTACTGACACTGGAAGAAGCAGGCACAGGTGGCAGAACCATACCGAGATCAGAACCATTAAAGCAGTCATCCCAATACTTGCTAGAAAGCAAGACTGAACCAAATCTAGACTTGAACATTAGCTTTGGAATTTCAGAAAAGCAGAGAGTGGGCATTATCTTCTCAAATGATCGCTTCCACAGCATGTCAGGAGGCAGGACCGGCCCAATGATAGTGAGCACCTGCCCAATATGCAGAGGAGGCTGCAAAGGAGCCCCAGGTGGCTGAAACAGGACCATGTCATTCACGGGCTGGTTATTAACTGAATCATCCGAGACTTGCAGAACCATTGATTCTTGCGATTGATCTACAACCACTTGATTCTCCTCCACAAGCTCCTGTTGTACGATATGCATAACATCATGCGGAGCATCCTGGTGCTGAGGCGCATGGTTATGTTCAGGAGGAGGTAACTCATCCCAGCCAATCTCAGGGAATTCAGGCATAACCCAGTTATGGTTATGAAAATGCAGGTGTCTAGGGAGAGCATGCGGGTTGCCATCCAGGGGCATAGGGTCCTCATCAGCTGGCAGAATTTCAGCAAAGTTCGCAAAGAAAATGTATATTGGAGCAGTCCAATATATGCGGGAACCACCAAAGTCAGCAAACTCTCGATATACAACATCCCTTGGCACTAAAGTGGTTGCAGGGAAAGAAACATACGCCAAAGTACGCACAAGCAGAGGATCATCCTGGTGCCAATGATGAAATCGGCCAAAAGTGCCAATAGCATCCAAAATAAACTGTGTGCGCCTATAGTTCAGGGGTATTCCAACAATCATAACCAGCCCCGACGAAATCCTTGGATAGCTCTGTAGTTAATACCCTCATCATGCGGCACAAATCTAACAAATCTGTCGTTGCCAAGATCGAACGGAGGATGATCAACTAGAGCTTGCCTAGCAAACGGGCTATTGAAACGGAAGAGACCAACTCCTTGAATCCAAGGCTGAGCATCAATAACAGCGCGGCCAAGATTGTGAACGACAAAATTACTGACCATATTTTTGAAGAAGAGGGCTTCTTCAGGCAGAGGAGCAGGTTCAACGATTGCAATGGCGTAGTCTTCATGTTGACGATCAGGAGCCACAGCAGGAGAGTAGAAGGTGCGCGGGAGTCGCCGCAGACCACCATTGATGATCTCAAAACCATTGGGGACGAGCGGCGTGGGGTCGAGAGCAAAGGTGGCCATTGTTGGATTGGGAGCAAGCTCAGTTGGCGAAGATGAAGCTCTAGGTGGTGGCAGCAAGTTAGACGGCGGCGACGGTGGAGCTGGTGGTGTGGTGGGCGGTGGTGTTGAGGAAGGTGGGAGAGGCATGATGGGCGGTGGCTCTACGGGCAATGGTGGAGGCGACGGGGTGGCAGGCGTGATAGGACTGGGCAGAGACCCTAGGGAGGAAACCGAGGCGGCGGACGAGTATATTTCCGCTGACCGTTCTGGAGTAACCGAATTGGCCCGAGGGACCCACTTGTAAGTTGAGGAAGGCATAGAGCTGGAACACCCCTTGGCCCTGTGGCCCAATTTAAAACAACGATGGCATCTGACCTGCTTGGTGAACGAATTTGTGTGGTGCAACATAGATAAACAGTTCTGGCACTTCCACACGTTGAACACAATATCATCAATAATGTCATTAAACCTAGCAGAATCCCCAGCAGAGTCAACAATCAGTTGAGAATAATCTCCAGACGAAGAAATCGGCTTATCCGAAAGCGGCACTGATGGTTGGGCCGCAATTTGGGCCATAGAAGCCATGCATGATGCCGGATCCCCATGTTGGGCCTGAGATCCATGATGGGTCGGAAGATCTGGTGCAACATCTTGCGTATCATGCGACACATTGGCAAAACAGGTAGGTGACATCCCGAAAATGACGGCCGTATTTTTGGCAGGGATGTTGATCGTTCCGAAAGAGATGGGTGGCGTAGCCACCGTCCACTGGAGATTGGTCGCCGGCGGTGATGGCAAGATCACCTTCTCAGTAGGGTTAATTTCATAGCCGGCCTCAGCAATTGTGTCAACAAGGATCTGAGAAGCTGGATATCTATAACCCTTACAAACAGGGTACTGATGGAACGTGGCAAAGGAGATTTTCTTCCGTGAAGAGAAACCCGATCTAAGAGAAGATTTTGTTGGAGGTTTATGCATAGCAATCAAACCCAAAGTTGCACGCTTTTTAGAGGGACTAACCAGAATCCACTCAGCGTCGCATTCCTTTCTCCAGATCTCTAACTCACGTCTCCAATTTGGACCACCATTTCCCCAAAGATGAAAATAGCATTTGAAATGCGGGCATGCATATGGTCTCAACTTGAGGATGTAAAGGCCAACTTGCTTTGAAGGAAACATTGAAAGAAAATACCTTGCCCTTAATGAGTTGGACCGACAAATCAATGGCCGATCCGCCAATCGCTGATTCCAATGCAGCCGCCACAGAATCCTCATCAAGACGAAAAACATGTCAGCTAAAAGACACAACCATAATGAAATGGCTCGTGTCATCCAAGGGATGAATAGATTTCCCACAAGAAAAGAAAACCTTATCCGCAAAGATGGAGCCCGCTGAGAAATCCAAATCCAATGTTGATCCACCAGAGGCACCCATAGGAGATGGGTATAAACGTGTAGATCAGAACACGCCGGAGGAGATTAGCGGAGAAGATCCAGGAATCACTGGCTAGAAGTGGAGATCGCCGGAAAACCTAGGTCGTGGGTGGGGAGGGTGGGTGGGTGGGAGGAGAGCCATTCTTTTTGATGATATTACTCAATATGTCACGAGCTGCCACAAAGTTTGTGATTCCCACATCATTGCAGCTCCACGAACAATTACCCAACGAGCTTGAAACTCTTCGAATGCCCTTAACAAATGCCGCCCACTAAGGAATGATGCCGTAGGCAAGATAATATCCCATGTTGTACTCACGGGCATTGTCATGTAGTTACACGACATTGATTCCTCATTGCAAAGCCTCCTGAACACCAAAGATCGTTGAAGCACGTTAATGTCATTGTGAGATCCCGACATTCAAAAGAAAGCATGTCACATGCATAAGTCATCTGATGCCACTGCTTCTAGTATGATGGTGACCTCTTTGGTGTGACCGATACATTCTCCATAAATCTTTGGGGCAGTTTTTCCATTGTTAATGCATGCAATCAATTGATCCAAGCATTTCTAAAAACCCTCTGGCCTCTCCAATAGCCAACAACCTTTCTGTGTCCTGCGCATTTGGTTCTCTCAGATACTCAGCTCCAAACACCTGCAACACGGCGCGGGCAAACTAGACAGTAGTCTTCAGGCATGTGCTCACCCCCATCCTGACCATCTCACCAAAGGCATCTGCGATAGTACCAAGTGCAAACATCCTCAGATCAGCTGTGCACTTCTCCTTAGCAGAGAAAGAAAGTTGGCCGCAACAATCCCTTTTGAGTTTGGAGTAGTCATCGTGTGCCTCCACTACCTCCACAATGCGCAAGAAAAATGGTTTCCGCATTCAGAAACGGCGATGAAACCATAGATCTTTCGGGAAAGCTGGGTTTGGAGCTAAGTAGTCCTTCTGCCATAGCCGTGCTCCAGACACCCTATCCCGATTGATCACTCTTCCCCCTTTGATTGAGCCCTTGAAGTTGAGAATATGCTCCACCAGCTGGTCCATTTCCTCTTGCATGCTCATGAGCATGATCATGTCCAGTTCTTCATCTGAATCAGAGGAATCAAAGAACTCATCTTGAACCATTTGATCAAGCTCCGTCGGTCCATACTCCTCGTCCGACAAAGCATCGGAATTCATCATCTTTCCTAATGAAATCACAAAATATCGGCCAGACAATGTGTCGAACATGTAGGGCACAAGGCGGAGCCAGAGAGTTGCCGGATGTACTGCAGTGGCATCCAGACCGGCGACGACGTCCACGGCGGCAGGAGAGAGAACTGCGGTGCCAGTGCTGGTGGTGCATAGGCTAGGAACGTCTGCGGAGTGTGGGCGGTGGCGGAGCCGCGAGATGGACGTCGAGAGGGAGGAAGAAGAGAGGAGAGAGGAAATGGATCTGGTAGGTCGATGGGTTGAATTTGGTGCATTTTCAAGCGGGTTCAGGTTGTCAGGTTCGACGTGTCGGAAGTGCCCGAGCGCCGCCATATCCGCCCCATATTTGACATGGATATGAGGGATGCCGGTCAGTTCGGGTGTTTGAGGCACATTTAAGGCGCCCCGTCTTATCGTATTTCTGTGACCGATTAGTGACCGGGGCGTCCGCCCGTGCATTTGTGGCAAAGTTTAGGGCGCCCGACTGTAGATGCTCTTAGAACACTAGCGTGTGTTAACATAGGTACAAGCCAGATCGACGGCTACATGCGTGGTGGCTCCACGTTGGCCTATTTGGGACCTCCATCTGGTTTTCTAGGAAGGGTCAGAATTCACAGGAATGTTTTCTTATAGTTGTTGACATTTCTTCTCTCGGAATAATTCATTGCACTATATTTCACAGGAAAATTTCCATCCATTCAGATCTCTTGCAAAACTCTGTCTTTTTATGTGCTGCAATCAAGCAACCTTTCTTGCAAAAAAAATCATATAGAATTGGAGTAAACATACAACTGCGTTTTTCAATCATGTGAAGGAAAGAGGCAGCGGTAGCGAGAGGGACGACATGCATGCGACCCAAGCAAGTAACACCGGGCCGGGGACGTTCAGAATACAGGCAACGAACGAGCACTTGAGCATGGACCCGTCGGTCAGCCATTGAGCACGCACGAGGATAGATAGATAATGGATTGATATTGAGGAAAATGGAGCTTGGAGGTCGAGCTTGGAGAGGAGAAAGGTTAAGTAGTGTGGCTCGGGCATTCCATCAAACACCTCGTGTGCATAGGAGGTGAGCTAGAGCACCACAAAGCTCTCCCCTCGCCGGCCACGAAAAACAGAGCAGTGAGAGTGCTCTCTGCTCGCGGGCGAGGGTATATATAGGCAACTAACTGGTCCTAGTTCGTGGCAAGAACCGGGATTAAAGAGCAGCCTTTGGTCCCGGTTAAAGCCACGAACCGGGACCATTGGTGGTGGGCCAGGAGCGAGGCCCATTGGTCCCGGTTTGTCTCACCAACCGGGACCAAAAGGTCCAAACGAACCGGGACCAATGGCCCACGTGGCCCGGACGGCCCCCGTGGCTCACAAACCGGGTCCAATTCCCCCATTGGTCCTGGTTTTGGATTGAACCGGGACTAATGGGCTGGCCCAGCCTGGACCATTGCCCCCTTTTCTACTAGTGCTCGCCACCGTACTAGTGATGATGTACATGATATGGTCAAGGATTTGAAGGTAATCTTTGGAAAGGGTCCTAGCGGACTCACTGCTTAAACCAGTACTGGACTTTTAAGAAGGAAAAGTTGAAGTACTGTACTCACTACTTAAACCAGTTGCTGAGTACGAAATTGTGAAGGGGATAGTCAACAGGTTATGTCGGCCTCTTTAGTTCGTCATTTCCTGATATCAACTAATTAATAACTCCTTTATTCATTTTTTTTTGCCGGAGGGCAGGGCTTGGAAAACGTTCATCAAACAGGTGACAGGCCAATCAAAACAAAAGCTGTATTGGTATCGACCCAAGGTAATTAATTAAGTAGTACTAGCTAGCTACCATTTCTTTAATTCTAGTTTCAATACCATTAATTATCATGCTAGATTAATTATTATCTGATTGAATTCTATTCTCGTAAAGGCCATGATGAAGGAAATATGCCCTAGAGGCAATAATAAATTTATTATTTATTTCCTTATATCATGATAAATGTTTATTATTCATGCTAGAATTGTATTAACCGGAAACATAATACATGTGTGAATACATAGACAAACATAGTGTCACTAGTATGCCTCTACTTGACTAGCTCGTTTATCAAAGATGGTTATGTTTCCTAGCCATGGACAAAAGAGTTGTCATTTGATTAACGGGATCACATCATTAGGAGAATGATGTGATTGACAGCCTAGCACTTGATCGTTTAGTATGTTGCTATTGCTTTCTTCATGACTTATACATGTTCCTGTAACTATGAGATTATGCAACTCCCGTTTACTGGAGGAACACTTTGGGTGCTACCAAACGTCACAATGTAACTGGGTGATTATAAAGGAGTACTACAGGTGTCTCCGAAGGTACATGTTGAGTTGGCGTATTTCGAGATTAGGTTTTGTCACTCCAATTGTCAGAGAGGTATCTCTGGGCCCTCTCGGTAATGCTCATCACTATAAGCCTTGCAAGCAATGTAACCAATGAGTTGGTTACGGGATGATGCATTATGTAACGAGTAAAGAGACTTGCCGGTAACGAGATTGAACTAGGTATTGGATACCGACGATCAAATCTCGGGCAAGTAACATACCGATGACAAAGGGAACAACGTATGTTGTTATGCGGTTTGACCGATAAAGATCTTTGTAGAATATGTAGGAGCCAATATGGGCATCCAGGTTAGGCTATTGGTTATTGACCGAGAATATCTCTAGGTCATGTCTACATAGTTCTCGAACCCGTAGGGTCCGCACGCTTAACGTTACGATGACAGTTTTATTATGAGTTTATAAGTTTTGATGTACCGAAGGAGTTCGGAGTCCCGGATGAGATCGGGGACATGACTAGGAGTCTCTAAATGGTCGAGATGTAAAGATCGATATATTGGATGACTATATTCGGACTTTGGAAAGGTTCCGAGTGGTTCGGGTATTTATCGGAGTACCGGAGAGTTACGGGAATTCGCTGGGGAGAAGTATTGGGCCTTATTGGGCCATATGGGAAAGAGAGAGGGGCTCCCTAGGGCAGGCCGCGCGCCCCCCCAAGGCCTAGTCCGAATTGGACTAGGGGGAGGGGCCGCACCCCCTCCTTCCTTCCCTTCTCTCTTCCATTTCCTTCTCTCCTACTCCTACTACATGGAAGGTCTCCTAGTTGGACTAGGAAAGGAGGGAATCCTACTCCCGGTGGGAGAAGGACTCCTCCCTGGCGCGCCCTCCCTTGGCCGGCCGCCTCCTCCCCCTTGCTCCTTTATATACGGGGGCAGGGGTGCACCCCATGACACACAAGTTGATCTACGGATCGTTCCTTAGCCGTGTGCGGTGCCCCCTTCCACCATATTCCACTCGGTCATATCGTCATGAGCTTAGCGCGGCTCTGCGCCGTAGAACATCATCATCGCCACCACGCCGTCGTCTTGACGGAACTCATCTCCGGAGCCTTTGCTGGATCGGAGGGCGGAGATCGCCATCGAGCTGAACGTGTGCTGAACTCGGAGGCTCCGACGCTCGGTGCTTGTATCGGTCGGATCGTGAAGACGCACGACTACATCAACCGTGTTGTGCTAACGCTTCTGCTTACGGTCTACGAGGGTACGTGGACGAACACTCTCCCCTCTCATTGCTATATCATCACTATGATCTTGCGTGTGCGAGGAAAATTTTGAAATTACTACGCTCCCTAACAAAGGGTATCGAGCCTAGGTTTTATGCGCTGATGTTATATGCACGAGTAGAACACAAGTGAGTTGTGGCCGATACAAGTCATACTGCTTACCAGCATGTCATACTTTGGTTCAGCGGTATTGTGAGATGAAGCGCCCGGACCGACATTACGCTGCGTACACTTACGCGAGACTGGTTTCACCGTTACGAGCACTCGTGCTTAAAGGTGGCTGGCGGGTGTCCATCTCTCTCACTTTAGCTGAATCGAGTGTGGCTACGCCGGTCCTTGCGAAGGTTAAAACAACACCAACTTGACGAACTATCGTTGTGGTTTTTGATGCGTAGGTAAGAACGGTTCTTGCTAAGCCCGTAGCAGCCACGTAAAATTTGCAACAACAAAGTAGAGGACGTCTAACTTGTTTTTGCGGGGCATGCTGTGATGTGATATGGTCAAGACGTGATGCTATATTTTATTGTATGAGATGCAAACGCCCTGTAATTGCTTTACTTTATCTCTAACGGTAGCGATAGTCGTAGAAGCAATAGATGGCGTAACGACAACGATGCTACGATGGAGATCAAGGTGTCGCGCCGCTGACGATGGTGATCATGACGGTTCTTCGAAGATGGAGATCACGAGCACAAGATGATGATGGCCATATCATATCACTTATATTGATTGCATGTGATGTTTATCCTTTATGCATCTTATCTTGCTTTGATTGACGGTAGCATTTTAAGATGATCTCTCACTA
Source organism: Aegilops speltoides (assembly GCA_021437245.1). NCBI lineage: Eukaryota > Viridiplantae > Streptophyta > Magnoliopsida > Poales > Poaceae > Aegilops > Aegilops speltoides. The sequence goes on from CM038147.1 coordinate 24,760,834, forward strand.
ATTATCAAGAAGTGTTCTCCCTGAGTATGCACCGTTGTGAAAGTTCTTCGTGCTGAGACACCACGTGATGATCGGGTGTGATAGGCTCTACGTTCAAATACAACGGGTGCAAAACAGTTGCACACGCGGAATACTCAGGTTATACTTGACGAGCCTAGCATATACAGATATGGCCTCGGAACACGGAGACCGAAAGGTCGAGCGTGAATCATATAGTAGATATGATCAACATAATGATGTTCACCATTGAAAACTACTCCATCTCACGTGATGATCGGTTATGGTTTAGTTGATTTGGATCATGTGATCACTTAGATGACTAGAGAGATGTCTGTCTAAGTGGGAGTTCTTAAGTAATATGATTAATCGAACTTAAATTTATCATGAACTTAGTCCTGGTAGTATTTTGCAAATTATGTTGTAGATCAATAGCTTGCATTGTTGCTTTCATATGTTTATTTTGATATGTTCCTAGAGAAAATTGTGTTGAAAATGTTAGTAGCAATGATGCGGATTGGATCCGTGATCCGAGGTTTATCCTCATTCTTTGCCTGTAAGAATTATGTCCTTAATGCACCGCTAGGTGACAGACCTATTGCAGGAGCGGAGATGCGCACGTTATGAACGCTTAGCTAAGCCCAATATGATGACTACTTGATAGTTTAGTGCACCATGCTTAACGGCTTAGAATCGGGACTTCAAAGACGTTTTGAACGTCATGGACCATATAAGATGTTCCAGAGTTGAAGTTAATATTTCAAGCAAATACCCGAGTTGAGAGATATGAAGTCTCCAACAAGTTCTATAGCTAAAAGATGGAGGAGAATCGCTCAACTAGTGAGCATGTGCTGAGATTGTCCAGGTACTTCAATCGCTTGAATCAAGTGGGAGTTAATCTTCAGATAAGATAGTGATTGATGAATTTTCTAGTCACCATCACTAAGTTACTAGAACTTCGTGATGAACTATAATATGCAAGGGATGACCAATGTTATTCTCGAGCTCTTCGCGATGTTGAGATCGCGAAGGTAGAAATCAAGAAAAGAGCATCAAGTGTTGATGGTTAACAAGATCACTAGTTTCAAGAAAAGGCAAAGGAAAAGAAGGGAACTTCAAGAAGAACGGCAAGTAAGTTGTTGCTCAAGTGAAGAAACCCAAGTCTGTCCTAAGCACGAGACTAAGTGCTTCTACCGCAAAGAGACTGGTCTTTGGAAGAGGTACTACCCCAAGTGATTGGCGGATAAGAAGGATGGCAAAGTGAACATAAGTATATTTGATATACATGTTATTGATGTGTACTTTACTAGTGTTTATAGCAACCCCTCAAGATTTGATACTAGTTAGGTTGCTAAGATTAGTAACTCAAACGGAGTTGCGAGAATAAGCAGAGACTAGTTAAAGGGTGAAGTAACGATGTGTGTTGGAAATAGTTCCAAGATTGATATGATCATCATCGCACACTCCTATACTTTCAGGATTAGTGTTAAACCTAAATAAGTGTTATTTGGTGTTTGCGTTAAGCATGAATATGATTTGATCATGTTTATTGCAATACGGTTATTCATGTAAGTTAGAGAATAATTGTTGTTCTGCTTACATGAATAAAACCTTCTATGGTCATACACCCAATGAAAATGGTTTGTTGGATCTCGATCGTGTGATACACATATTCGTAATTTTGAAGCCAAAAGATGCAAAGTTAATAATGATAGTGCAACTTATTTGTGGCATTGCCGCTTAGGTCATATCGGTGTAAAGCGATGAAGAAACTCCATAAAGATGGATTTTCGAATCACTTGGTTATGAATCATTTGATGCTTGCGAACCGTGTCTTTTGGGCAAGATGACTAAAACTCCGTTCTTCGAACAATGGAACGAGCTCTCGACTTATTGAAAACAATACATACCGATGTATGCGACCAATGAGTATGAAGGCTCGTGGCAAGTATCGTTATTTTTCGACCTTCACAGATGATTTGAGCAGATATGGTTATATCTACTTGATGAAACATAAGTCTGAAATAGTTGAAAGGTTCAAAGAATTTCAGAGTGAAGTGGAAAATCATCATAACAAGAAAATAAAGTTTCTGCGATCTGATCGTGGAGATGAATATTTGAGTCACAAGTTTGGTCTTCAATTAAAACAATGTGAAATAGTTACACAGCTCACGCCACCTGTAACACTACAAACGTTATGGTGTGTACGAACGTCATAACCGCACTTTATTTGATATGGTGCGATCAATGATGTCTCTTACCGATTACCAATATCGTTTTGGGGTTATGCATTAGAGACAGCTGCATTCACGTTAAAAGGGCACCATCTAAATCCGTTGAGATGGCACCATATGAACTGTGGTTTAGCAGTAAACCTAAGCTGTCGTTTCTTAAAATTTGGAGTTGCGATGCTTATGTGAAAAAGTTTCATCCTGATAAGCTCGAACCCAAATCGGAGAAGTGCGTCTTCATAGAATACCCAAAGGAAACTGTTGGGTACACCTTCTATCATAGATCTGAGGGCAAGATTTTCGTTGCTAAATTCAGATCCTTTCTAGAGAAGGAATTTCTCTCGAAATAAGTGAGTGGGAGGAAAGTAGAGATTGATAAGGTAATTTGTACCTTCTCCCGAATTGGAAAGTAGTTCATCACAGAAATCAGTTCCAGTGATTGCTACACCAATTAGTGAGGAAGCTAATGATGATGATCATGAAACTTCAGATCAAGTTACTACAGAACCTCGTAGGTCTTCCAGAGTAAGATCCGCACCAGAATGGTGTAGTAATCATGTTCTGGAAGTCATGTTACTAGACCATGATGAACCTACGAACTATGAGGAAGCGATGATGAGCCTAGATTTCGCGAAATGGCTTGAGGCCATAAAATCTGAGATATGATCCATGTATGAGAACAAAGTATGGACTTTGATTGACTTGCTCGATGATCAACAAGCCATGTTAAGTGAATGGATCTTCAAGAGGAAGACGGACACTGATAGTAGTGTTACTATCTACCAAGCTCGACTTGTTGCGAAAGGTTTTCAACAAGTTCAAGGTGTTGAATACGATGAGATTTTCTCACTCGTATCAATGCTTAAGTCTGTCTGAATCATGTTAGCAATTGCCAGATTTTATGAAATCTGGCAAATGGATGTCAAAACTGCATTCCTTAATGGATTTATGAAAGAGGAGTTGTATATGATGCAACCGAAGGTTTTGTCAATCCTAAAGGTGCTAACAAAAGTGCAAGCTCAATGATCCATCTATGGACTGGTGCAAGCATCTCGAGTTGGAATATACGCTTTGATAAGTTGATCAAAGCATATAGTTTTATATGGACTTAGGATGAAGCCTGTATTTACAATAAAGTGAGTGGGAGCACTACAGCCTTTCTGATTAGTATATGTGAGTGACATATTGTTGATCAGAAATGATGTAGGATTTTTCTGCAAAGCATAAAGGAGTGTTTTAAAGGAGTTCTTTAAAAGGAAAAATACCTCAGTAAAACCTACTTACATATTGAGCATCAAGATCTATTGAGATAGATCAAGACGCTTGATAAGATTTTCAATGAGTACATACCTTGGCAAGATTTTGAAATAGTTCAAAATGGAACAGTCAAAGAAAGAGTTCTTGCCTGTGTTGCAAAGGTATGAAATTGAGTAAGACTCAAATCCCGACCACAGTAGAAAACAGAAAAAGAATGAAAAGTCATTCCCTATGCCTCAGTCATAGGTTCTATAAAGTATGCTATGCTATGTACGGACCTATTGTATACCTTGCTCGAGTTTGGCAAGGAGTACAATAGTGATCTAGGAGTAGATCATTGGACATTGGTCAAGAATATCCTTAGTAAGGACTAAGGAGATGTTTCTCGATTATGGAGGTGATAAAAGAGTTTGTTGTAAAAGTTACATCGGTGCAAACTTTACACTGACCCAGATGACTCTAAGTCTCAACCTGGATACATATTGAAAGTGGGAGCAATTAGCTAGAGTAGCTCCGTGCGAGCATTGTGGACACAAAATATTTGCAAAATACATACGGCTCGAATGTGACATGCCCGCTGACTAAACTTCTCTCACGAGCAAAACATGATCACACCTTAGTACTCTTTGGGCGTTAATCACATAGCAATGTGAACTAGATTATTGACTCTAGTAAACCCTTTGGATGTTGGTCACATGATGATGTGAACTATGGGTGTTAATCATATACAGATATGAATATTGGTGTTAAATCACATGGCGATGTGAACTAGATTATTGACTCTAGTGCAAGTGGGAGACTGAAGGAAATATGCCCTAGAGGCAATATTAAAGTTATTATTTATTTCCTTATATCATGATGAATGTTTATTATTCATGCTAGAATTGTATTAACCGGAAACATAATACATGTGTGAATACATAGACAAACATAGTGTCACTAGTATGCCTCTACTTGACTAGCTCGTTTATCAAAGATGGTTATGTTTCCTAGCCATGGACAAAAGAGTTGTCATTTGATTAACGGGACCACATCATTAGGAGAATGATGTGATTGACAGCCTAGCACTTGATCGTTTAGTATGTTGCTATTGCTTTCTTCATGACTTATACATGTTCCTGTAACTATGAGATTATGCAACTCCTGCCATCGGAGGAACACTTTGGCGCTACCAAACGTCACAACGAATCGGGTGATTATAAAGGAGTACTACAGGTGTCTCGAAGGTACATGTTGAGTTGGCGATTTCGAGATTAGGTTTTGTCACTCCGATTGTCGGAGAGGTATCTCTCGGCCCTCTCGGTAATGCTCATCACTATAAGCCTTGCAAGCAATGTAACCAATGAGTTGGTTACGGATGATGCATTACATAACGAGTAAAGAGACTTGCCGGTAATGAGATTGAACTAGGTATTGATACCGACGATCAAATCTCGGGCAAGTAACATACCGATGACAAAGGGAACAACGTATGTTGTTATGCGGTTTGACCGATAAAGATCTTCGTAGAATATGTAGGAACCAATATGGGCATCCAGGTCCCGCTATTGGTTATTGACCGAGAATAGTTCTAGGTCATGTCTACATAGTTCTCGAACCCGTAGGGTCCGCACGCTTAACGTTACGATGACAGTTTTATTATGAGTTTATAAGTTTTGATGTACCGAAAGAGTTCGGAGTCCCGGATGAGATCGGGGACATGACGAGGAGTCTCGAAATGGTCGAGACGTAAAGATCGATATATTTGATGACTATATTCGATTTCGGAAAGGTTCCGAGTGATTCGGTATTTATCGATTGTACTGGGAGAGTTACGGAATTCGCCGGGAGAAGTATTGGGCCTTATTGGGCCATACGGGAAAGAGAGAGGGCTGCCTAGGGCAGGCCGCGCGCCCCAAGGCCTAGTCCGAATTGGACTAGGGGGAAGGGCCGCACCCCCTCCTTCCTTCCCTTCTCTCTTCCCTTTCCTTCTCTCCTACTCCTACTACATGGAAGGTCTCCTAGTTGGACTAGGAAAGGAGGGAATCCTACTCCCGGTGGGAGTAGGACTCCTCCTGGCGCGCCCTCCCTTGGCCGGCCGCCTCCTCCCCCTTGCTTCTTTATATACGGGGGCAGGGTGCACCCCATGACACACAAGTTGATCTACGGATCGTTCCTTAGCCGTGTGCGGTGCCCCTTCCACCATATTCCACCTCGGTCATATCGTCATGAGCTTAGGCGAAGCCCCGCGCCGTAGAACATCATCATCGCCACCACGCCGTCGTTGACGGAACTCATCTCCGGAGCCTTTGCTGGATCGGAGGGCCGAGATCGCCATCGAGCTGAACGTGTGCTGAACTCGGAGGCTCCGTGACGCTCGGTGCTTGGATCGGTCGGATCGTGAAGACATACGATCGCATCAACCGCGTTGCAGTTAACGCTTCGCCACGGTCACGAGGGTATGTGGACTAACACTCTCCCCTCGTTGCTATATCATCACCATGATCTTGCGTGTGCGTAAGAAAATTTTGAAATTACTACGTTCCCTAACACATGAGGCAGGCGCCGGGGACTTATTTATGTGCATACTATGTTTGCGAGAGCATTCGCATGATGGCATCCCAAAGGAGCACATCTGCTAGACAACTATGGGTACGTTTGTCAGAACACTCTTCATAATTTTTACGTCATTATCGATATCTAATCACACAACTAATACATGCATATTGATCTCCTTCTTAAAAGTTCAATGAGGTGCAGGATAAGCTCCTAACGGATCGCGTACGAGCAATTCAAGAGGAAATAGCGGAATTTTTGCTCGACCAGGTTGTAGATCCCAAAGGAGAATACCATTACCCGCTATCGCAATAATGCATCCATGTAGGAGAAATTGTATATATACATGTGTATTTGTGAATGATGGTGCGAGAAATTTCTTGTAGGAGAAATTGTATATATATACGGCTGCACTAAAGTGCGCCTGGGCACAATGCGTTAATTCTACTCTCCGGCGAGAGTAAAGTTTATTTTAAACCTTGAACTCGTAGAGATAGTCTGAATCGAACCCTTAACTTTGAATCCCTTAAATCTGCACCTTATATTCACCAACCCCGGTCAACTTCAACCCTAAACCGACCCTACACTATTTGTTGCATCGGGAAAAAGACAATCCCAGGCGGGATCAATTGTTTCTGTCACTGACTCCGCGGGCCTATATTTCATATTCATCTTCCCCACTCTATACATCCGAGCAGTGTGCCACTTGCCTTCAACGCACCGATGTCGTCTTCTGTCCCTTGTGTGCACCCCGCCCTGAGAGGATGGCCAGCGCAAGGATGACCATTGAACGTCGGTGAGGGCCCTCCAGAGCGCCGCCACCCGGGTGTCCCTCCTCAGCGCACGCATGGTGTCTACCTAGCTGCTCGACAAGCGTCCAGGCATGCCTAATACGCCCCCGTACTGAGCTGATCTAATTTCCTCTGTGCTTCTACGACCTGGTGAGCTCAAGGCCCCTCGACCTCGTCATCCCCTCTGTGCCCACCTCCATGGCCCGACCTGGCTTTTGGTCGAGCACCTGGTGTGCACACGGCTTGGCGAGCCGGAGCCGGATCAATCCATTTGGCTGGAAGAGAACAAGGAAGCAGACCAATCTGACATGTGGACCCACATCGTCGGTGAGAGTAGCCAGTGAACCCGGTCGGGATCGTGCTTTTTTTTGATGCGCCAAACAGAACTAAGGTCAGGGTTGACCGGGATTAGAAAGTATAGGGTGTCGATTTCAGGGATTCAGAGTCCGAGGTTTGATCTCGATGAGGCATACGAATTCAAGGTTTAAAATAGACTTTACTCCTCCGGCGAAGCAGCGCGCAACCAACCGGCCAACATGAGCGTGACTAGTGCCTTGGCCTCTAATTTTTCTTCCGCCTACCAGTAATCTCTACTACCTAAAAGAAACGTAAGGTTCCGTTTCCCCTCTTACGTTCCCCTCTTCGTCCAACCCCTTCGTACGATCCCCCCTCCCCTCCAGCGATTTTTTTCTCCTGACACCGGTTTTCTCCCCACCGATTTTCTCCCTCTGCCGATTTTCTTTTCTCCCTCCAATCGACTCAATCTTTGGTAAAGAAATAATTCACATAAGGCAACCAAGCGTAATCAATCAACAATCAATCAAAACGCAATCAATTCATGCATGGCAATCAATTTATTCATGACGGTGATAAATCTCCTTCCTTCTTTCAATCAAACGTTGATCAATCTCCTTCCTTCTTTCAATCACTTCCTTTTTCCTATCACCATGGTTTACTTGGCGCCAATGAAAAATAAAATAGTCAGATCAGTCAATATACGTCCTTGCGTTCTGAACCATGAGTCGTGTTGGAAGAGAAATCGGGTCTTAGCACTCATGGCGATGGGACCCAGGATGGGCCGTCCTGGCTCGAAGAGGGTCATGTTACCACCGCCTGTGAACTTCGTTCCCGCTCCCATTGGCCCTCCACCGCCGATCGCCAGGCAACATTTTATCCATTCCTGCTTTTAGTTATTTGCATTAGGAAATATACAGAATTGTGCTCTTTGTCAACCAATTGCAGACATGCAAGGTTCAGAGAAATAGAAAACCTACATATATACAGTAGAGGTTGGGACGCAACGGCAAAGGTTTTGTATGCTCGCATCAAACATACCCGGAGTGGAGCAGCCATCTTTCACGCCATCCTCATCGACCAAACTGTAAGTATTCACAGAAGATATGCTATCAAGTGATCTGCTGATAATATATTCAACATGCTGCTAATGTATGCAACAGATTTCCAGGGGGGTCAAAATGGATGCAATTGCATTTGATCCATTTCAACCGATTGCATATCGCTTCAGCGACAGCCTACGTGCCGGCTCAGTACACTTATTCAAAAAGTTG